>JANTPZ010013666.1:0-13263 GCA_025593235.1 Vachellia pachyceras
ACTTATTTATAAAGAGCATGTGTGGAAGAGAAAACGAGTGAATAAAAGATACGAGAGATAAACATATAATTAATAAGGGGTAAAATTAAAAATAATGTATCAAATGATAAGACAAACAAAATTGTAGGTTGTGTAGAAAAATTATACACCCTCAAAAATTTGAATCTATATGAATTAAATTAAAATTTATGTGTATTGTGGCTAAACATGTATTTGTGTGAAACTAAATAAGATTTGTTTAGCATCATAAATTGTTATAATGAAACATAAAAATTTCAGTTCATGTTAAAAAATAACATAGCTTTTAATTGATTTTTTATAAACAGGGAAAATTCCAAACACTTACTTTAATATTTATTTTTCTAAGATCAACTCTGAAAAAAAAATTAAATAAATGCATAACCAATCCACGGTATCTGGAGCAAAAGGCAAAAAAAAAAAAGCAGGTCTCCAAATTTGCAGGCTTGGGCTTTTAAGATCCCTCCCGAGTAAAAGCGGGCTAGCCCCTTCCCTCATTCCCTCCATCACTCACATAATGACATGTTTCGACTTTTTTTCCTTTGGCCCAACATGTTTTGACTTCAAAAATAATTATTAATTACTTTTTTAACGTGATTTATGGTCAACCATGTAAGTTTATGAAAATAATGTTATCTTAATTTATGTGAATGTGATTTCTCACCGCACAGACAATATTTAATTCAAAGACGAGTCTTTTGACCAATTTTTCCTTGAGATAATGCTACATTCTCTCTCTATTGGATAATGGTCACATTTATACATATTGCTTGTTTTATTTATCATGACTATATCATTGGCACTAGTCTGGAGTCTAAACTCTTGTATTGGGAAAAAGGTCCGAACCTTATAATTAATTCAGGGATGGGAAAATAAACCTAAGATTAGGAAACTTAGAATAAACAACATATAAGATCACGAGAATAAATACAGAATAAACAACATATAAATTGATATATGATCTAATGATATATATAAGTATGTTTTAAATATACATTACGATTAACTAATTTATTAATATATTAGAACACGAGTTTTCTGTAATGTTGATTTTTGTCTCATGACTTAATCTTTTTCTTTAGCAGGGATTTCTTAATTTTAGTGAAGTTTTATTAAATCAAGTGTATCAGATTTTTTAGTATGTCATAAGTTTGTTCTTGAATATTGTCCGATACACTTGCATAATCCCTACAAAGGAAAATATCAAGTTCTGAGACCAATATTAATAACATAGGACACATCAGGTAATGGATGTAAGATTATGTCGAGTTAGTGTAAATATTATATTAGCACAATAATCTTTGCTTTGTTGATCGTGTCATTGATGCACATCCATAAATGAACTAATTTTAGTTTCAAGTCTTAACAAGATAACAGTAATACTTTGTTGATAATGTGTAACGGAATTGTCATTTTTGCTATGTTTCCAAATAACAGTGCGTATTTAAGCATTTCTAAAAATTTTTTTATCCAATTTATTCTTTCAATAATACTTTGTTGTCAAATCCATATCAGCTGCCACAGATGCATAAACTATTTCATAGGCTTAACGTGGCTGATATTTCTAATACATTTACAATTTGTAACGTGCATTTAACGGTAGTATTACTCAACGTGTATCAAACTTCTACATACCTATTTTAATAATAATTTATAGTAAAGAAAAAACATAACTTTAGAACACAAAATACATTAGAATGTTTCGACACTACAGAACTAAAATAACCCTCTATATCTTGGGATTGGGACGATAAGGATCATTTCAAATAAAAATGGCGATGAATGAAAATGGATCATTTAACATGGAATCAAAACAGGCCATGACTTTATGAGGATCTACTACGTCAACCCACAGAAAGCAGCGGGAGGAATTTCACGAGCCACGTGTCGCTTGGCACACACGCGCCAATTGAGCGTGGGTAATAATACCTCCTCGGCTCTCAACACACCACATCTTCTTCCCTCCCCAAACTCTCCTATAATAATATTACTATAATCACCTCCATCTCCCTCCAAACAACCCCTCTCAAAGCAAAAGAAAGAGCGTCTCTCTCTCTCTCTCTCTCTCTCTCGCGTCTATTTTCATTCCCCTCGACCCCTCATCATACTCCTCTTCAATTCAACCTTCGTAGCCATGAAAGCCCAGCTTTCCTAACGCAGGTAAAACTCCTCCTATCTCTGTGTCTGTGATATATCCTCCCTAGTTCGTATGGCTACGTGTGTCACTCCCTCTCATATCCGATATGCTCATCTTTTCTTCGTTTTCAATATCTAACTTACCAATCGATGTATATCCATGACAACCCATTGTCTCAGGTTCGCTTCTCCCCGTGGCTATCAGTGTTTCTTCTACTCCTTCTTCCATGGAGGTAACGCTGAGATCTTTTTTCCCTTCTCTTGTTGCTCTTCGGACTCATGTATATACTGTTCTTTGCTGCTCGTACACGATTTTAAAGAGCTTGTAAAAGCGGTTTTCATAGCTCGTCTTCCCAAAAAGAGTCTAATTTCCACAGATCATATTGGGATTCTCATCGGAAACCGGTGGTTG
Organism: Vachellia pachyceras; assembly: GCA_025593235.1. Lineage (NCBI taxonomy): Eukaryota > Viridiplantae > Streptophyta > Magnoliopsida > Fabales > Fabaceae > Vachellia > Vachellia pachyceras. The sequence goes on from JANTPZ010013666.1 coordinate 2,567, forward strand.
TGCTAGTCTTTTTCTCCGTGGTTTTGTTTTCCTTCACTGCGAATTTCTCTCGTCTTTTTCTTGTTTGGGGCGACAGTCCGGTTTGGGCTGTGAATATATATCGCTGGTTCTAAGGAGAATATTGCTTATGGCATTCGAGAATAACGTGCTTGATGGATTTTCATGCCTTTGTCTGAACTCTTCGACTTTGGATATATATCGGCTTTCTCACGTTTATTACTCTGTTCCGAATTGCATCTGCTTTATTACTCTGTTCCGAATGTTCATTCCGGTGCTCGAGTTTCTCTTTTATATTTTCTTTGTTTAGTTTTGCTGGTGTTACTTCCCGCAATATCTCAAATCGTTACTATAATTTCTATTTTTTTCCCGAAATGTTGCGAGTTTTCTCTCGGGGTCGCGGTTTAATATAAACTTGGAATATCTGCCGTCCTAATGGTACTGTTGCTTCATTTGGGATTTTTGTACTTTGGAGTAGGCACATAGCTCATTTTATTATTTTTTAAAAGTCATTAATATTGACAGGAATACTCAGACTTTTATATTTTTTTAATCATTAGTTTGGATTTCTCTTTATTTCGCTGATTAGAGCTTGAAATGATCAGAACTGGTTGTCTTGCAATTTTATCCTAAATCCTGCTGTATAATTTAGATGAAACACACCGATCACAATGGATGGCGAATCTCTCATGTGAAATGCTGTCTTCTTGACATGGGTAGCGTAGTTTCTTTCGTAGTTTTGTACTAAATTGCTTCGCTTGTGCATTAAGGAAACATCATCTGATAAGTGGCAATTTAAATTCTTCACTTTCTCGGGATAATAGTGCTCATACAAGAAGAGAAAATTCAATTTAATCTTAAATCTTACGATGCCTGTTCTATCCCAGCCGCAACCAGAAGAAGTATTTTGGGGCATGTTCTCTCTAAATATCCTTAATTTTCATGATAGGTGGACCCAGTGAAAGTTAATAACCTGGTGGATTGCTTTGAGGAGCAGGCGGATGAGCGATCACTTTTTGCTGATCCAGACATATTTCCTCGTGTGGGAGAGCAGTACCAGGTTGAAATTCCACCATTAATATCAGAATCTGACCACTTGTTTCAAAAGAATCTATGTGATCCAGAAAGCATAGCAGGGTTACCCATACCTATAGTTTGGATTCCGGGAAAAGTACGGATGGAAGATGCATGGAAATTAATTGGAGTAATCAATAATATTGAATGTTCAAAACTAGAATGCATCAAAGAGACCCAAAATAGTCTGCCCTGTAGTGAACAACCTATGCATGAGGCCATCGACAGTCTATCGTTCAATACAGAGATTGAAATGCATGAGAAGCATAAATTCAAAGGCATCTCTCTGGTTCCTGGTTCCTCAAGTGACACATGGAATGAAATAGAAGAGGCCAGTTTCATCCTTGGTTTGTATATATTTGGGAAGAACCTTGTTCAAGTAAAAAGATTTATTGGCAATAAGAATATGGGGGCTATCTTGTCATTCTATTATGGGAAATTTTATAGGACTGACAGATACCAAAGATGGTCAGAATGTAGAAAAATGAGAAACAGAAAGTGCATTTACAGACAGAAGATTTTCTCAGGTTCAAGGCAACAAGAACTCTTATCTCGTTTACTTCGCAATGTATCAGAGGAATGCCGTGATAATTTACGCAAGGTACTGACTGAAGTTCTTCCTAACTTTCTCTTTTCTCAGTTACATCATTTCATGTCATCAACATTTAGGACAGTTCATGGTAAATTTATAACTAAAGACACTTTGCCATTACTGAGGATGTTATCTTGCCTCAGTACATAGCATTACCACATGAACAATTGCCAACTCCTTCATGCATATTTTACCCATGCACCACTGATATGTATAACTCTTCTCATGGAATTTCTTTTCATACTTATTAAATGTCATAATGGATCAATTTCATGAACTTGCATCCTGCAGAAACCTAGAACAAGGGATAAGCATAATCACATAAATTTATCTTTACTTCATAGGTGTCCAAGGCATTCACAGAGGGAAAAATACTTCTAGAAGATTATGTCTTATTTTTAAAGGCTTCAGTTGGGCTGAGTGCTCTTATTGAGGCAGTAGGAGTCGGTAAGGGAAACGATCTTACAGGAACAAGTGCAGAAAATTTGAAGCCCACCCAGATGCTTCCTGTCCGCCCAGAAATACCAGTTGGCAAGGCATGTTCCATGCTTACACTTGAGGAAATAATAACCTTTCTTACTGGAAACTTCAGATTAAGTAAAGCTCGATCAAGTGATCTCTTCTGGGAAGCTGTTTGGCCTCGTTTACTTGCCAGAGGTTGGCACTCTGAACAGCCAGGAAGACATAATTATGCTATTGCTTCGAAGAATTCTCTGGTCTTTCTCGTCCCTCGGGTTAATAAGTTTTCAAGGAAACTAGTGAAGGGAAATCACTATTTTGATTGTGTCTGTGATGTACTGGGTAAAGTTGCTTCTAATCCTGAGCTAATTGAGCTTGATATTGCAAGAGGTAATGAATGCACAAACAAGGAGGAAAATGGGTGGAGAAAAGAAACAAATCTGGACAGGGAAAGTCCCCCTGATCGGCAACGCCATTGCTATCTCAAACCACGGACTCCAAACGGCAGTTCTAACATAAGAAAGTTTACTGTTGTGGACAAAAGTCCGACTGTTGAAAAGACAACAAAGATGAGAGAACTCAGAAGCTTACCATTAGGAGTTTTAGAAACTTCTTCATCTGAGAATGACTCTGCTAATGAGGAAACTTCAGAGGAGCAAATAATGGAACCTGACCCAGTCAATAACATGTACTCTTTTCTGAAGAAGATTGATTTTGCCAAAGCCACCAAATGTAGCATTGGTAAAATAGTCCCTTCTGACATGGATGGTCTTAAGAACAATCCCTCAAGGAGGTATTTTCCAATGAGTGGCACAGGTTCTGTTAATTTGTCTGCTGCCTTCAAGGACCAAAAGATGGACACATCGAATAATACGCAAAGAAAGGCTATGAAGTGTCAATCAAAATGGAGAGTGGTACCTGATAACAGAAATGTTCAAAGCCCTGTTACAAAAAGACGAAGGAGGCTAACTGCCTGTGACCGTGCAGAGAGAAACCGCAACACTGCTGATATCTTTGTGGCTCCCAGAATAAAACCAGAGGTGAGTTACCATCACAACAATTCAAAATCAAGCAAGATTTTTTTACTTAAAAATCTAGCACTGGAGAGTAAATTGTTAGCAGATCTTCCAGCTAAGGAGAAGAAGACATCAACAGGTTTGCTGTCAAATGGAAGCTTAATTATCAATAGAGAATCTGTTCCTGCCACTAGTCCTTCTGCAACTGAGGAGCAAAGCAAGAAATCCCTGCCACGGGCTATGATTGACCTTAATTTACCTGTTTCACATGAAGATGAGGGCGATGAATCTTTTGTCAGGGAAATGTCCGAGACACAACAAAATTACACAAGGAAGGAATTAGATGATCACAGGGCAAGAACAATGTCCCAACCAGTGGATAACTGTCAGCCCCAATCCGAAATGAATGCCCGGAGGCAAAGCACACGAAACCGTCCACTTACAATGAAAGTTTTGGAAGCTTTTGCCTTTGGGTACCTTGACAGAAAGGAAAAGCGGAAAAGTAAGGATTATCACTTTGACAGTTCAATGTCAAGACCTTCCCGACGTGCATGCTATAAAGTGATAAGCGATTTAACTGGAAGCAAAGGCTGAATTTCCAAAAGAGAAAGGATAGAGCAGATTGTGTTTCTGATGACTTTGTCGAAGATATGGTGAATGATAGTGTGTTCAGAACACCCTTCAAGTCTCGTGAAGGGTAAAGACTAAAGAGTCTCTGCCTTAGAAGAATTGTCACATATTATCAAATATGGAACGATAACAGGGTAATAGGAAACTGGAACAGATTAAATCCCTCCGCTTTGTCAAGCATTGAGCCCAGAAGTATCAACGAGTAACACATTTGTTGAAGTTTGTATATTGCTCTAATTTCTAATTGGCAACGCATGAATAGAATATATAAACAGCAATTCAATGCAGATTACAAGGGAGTTCGCTTTATGACGTCGATATGGGAGGAAATCATTTATAAGAGCTATAATTTTTTTTTGTGTTTTGGAGCACTTAAAAAAGGCTACAAGTTTAAGCTTATCAGTCCTGTCAAATGATGACAGAGGAGAGGAAAATGGAGCAGTTAACAGTAGGAGATTCCTCCATTGGGTGTGTTCTCGTCTTTTGAATATTTTTAGTAGTTGTCTTTATTTATTAGTTGCAGTACATGGGTATATGAAGGGATTATCATTCATTGCGAGCTATTATTTTGTGCTTGCTTGCGAAGTTTGCCCCCAATAGTGTACTTAAGTTGAGAAAAAAATCATGTCAAAATGTGTAAAAACCATCTTGAAATCTATAAAAGTCATCTTGAAATCCGTAAAACCATTTACAAATCCTGAACTCTTTTCTTCCAACAGAGTTCCCAGACGCACACATTATTTCACTCATCTTGGCTTGATTGCTTTCCATTTCATATCAAAGAGGTAGAGTGGAAAAATAGAAATTAGTTGAAAGTACTGTTAATGAATGTCACACAGAAAAAGAGACCCTCAAAATATTTGAAATGATGTTAATTATTATAATATTTTTTAAGAAAAAGTGGAACGTATTCTTGAGAAGGTAAACGTAAAAAATTAACTTTTGAAACTTGAAAGCATTATTGGTAAACAATAGTACAACGTACCATCCAACTTTCTTATATATATTGAAGTAATAAATGAAAGAATGTCACATAAAAATGGCGCACAAAATATTAAAAACTATTTTAATTTTTATATAATTTTTTTAAAGAAAATGGCACATCAAAAGATGTAATTCACAAGAGGAGTAAAAATAGAAATTAACTGTTGAAAGAACTAATAATAAACAGCACGATCCAACTTATCCATATTGACAATTGATGATATTAATAATTGTTTACAAGTTAATAAAAAAACGAATACAAATCGTTGAGATTAAATATATAAATGGTTTGGATGGGAGGTTTAAACCATTTACAAGTAAAGTTTGATCCAAAACCTTCTGGTTTAATATAATGTTTGATTCCTGCAATTTACTCTTACTTTGATTTTGGCCAATGCAATTTCAAATCAAAGGTTTTAATCCTTCAATTTTCTATAACGTTAATAATTGTAATTTAATAAAAATCTTGTCGGCGCTGATATCACGTCAACATTGTCAATTATGCTGATGTTGTATGATGATCGGGCAAGCTGGCTGGCTGTGATTTGTTCAACTTATATGGCGAAGTGATAAAAAAACAAAATAAACAGAGCGAGTACATTTCAAGCGGGAAGCAAAGCTCGGAATCGAGAAACTGGAGAAAGAGCTGCTTCACAAGGAAGATGAAATCACTGAGGCAAAGCAGAACTGTGTACATCTTTATAGATTTAGGTCTAACTCGGAATCCCAAACAAAGTGATTTAGGTTTTCAATTAAAGCTAGAGGAAAAAAAAATGCCCATTTGATCAAATTAAATTCCAAGTTCCATCTTAAGCCATGTGTAATTGCCTTATTCATTTGATTCTCTGAAATTAGATTTCGCCGCGATCAACTTTCTTAACCACAACGGCAAAATTTGGAGTTTGCTGCGGTGAATTGCGGTGAAAAGTTATAAGAAATGGGAAGAATGGGTTGGCACTGGCATTAGTGGTAGCGATGTACCCTATCTCTCTCCCTCTCATCAAATTCTTTCTTTTTTAAATTTATCACTTGGCCACTCAAGCTCAACTAAACCCTCTGAACTTACCCAGTTTAAGATGTACTTTATGGGGTTTAAACTTGAGCACAGCTCCTGGGTGAATACTGAATGAAACTTCCATATGCTTAAACACGATCACTATTACTGGGCAGTACAACTATTCATGAGTCGCTGGCATAGTGGCATATATAAAAAGAAAAATGGTAAGTTGGTAACACAAATATACAATTTCTAAGCACAGGAGATAGACCTATCAAATGAAAGTGCCTCACGCAAGTGAAGAGACAAGACGTGATTCAAGCGAATGTGACTTGGCAGATGGCTATTAACACCCACATCAGAAGTTTGCCTCAGTTACCTATGGAAATGGAACACTAATAAACAGAACAAAATTATTTAAAAAACACCCTGGTATCCTTAACCATATGATACTGCTTATACTTTAGGTTCACCATGAGAAGCAAAAATAGTTCGGAGAAGATCAGACGGATATGACCCTGCAGTAACTGCACACCCAGCTAAAGCTCCACTGACATATGATAGATAGGGGCTCAGATTAATGTGACTCTCCGTAGCAAAAGAAAACAAGTGATGAACGTAAATCAAGAATTCAAAGAGACACGGAATTTCTCTATAATATCTCTGAAGAGAGAATGGCATCTCCGAAATATGACTCTGACAATATAAATTAATGAATTGAAATCTTGAATGACCTCATAAATATGTAGATTTATTGGACAAATCTTGGCAAGGAACACCTTATAACAATGGGACAAATCAATAGATAGTTCTACAAAGAACATCTATGAACCAAAGTTGCTTTGCTGCCAAGCGTATATGCTGGCACACAGTCTAGAATTTGAATCAGACATAAGAATACCTGGCTTGGAAGAACCAGCAGCAAAAGTTTTTAACTTGTGCAAAACAGTAAATTGTATGGATGTGCATGGCATAATCATGAGAAGTACTGGCACATCGCCCCGCCAAAAGCCTGTAATGGGCAATTGGCAAGAAAATATCAGGAAAAAAAAACAGACGGAGAGGTCAGTAGACCCTGCACATAAAACTCCAAACAAAAGCAGAACTACAGAAAAGAAAAATCATGTATAGTAGACACATAAAACTACAAGTCTTGCATCCCTTAAGCGAAGTTCAAGGATCACGGGGAGGTTAGCCCATTGCATCATAAAAGATGTTTAAAGGGTCAGCAATTATCATGGATAACGACAACCAGGATATTCTACGACTATGTTCAAAATCATTTTTGCGATCGATGAGCATCTTAAGTTATAGAAGTACAAAATTATGGCCAGATAGAAGAAAACAGCTTTGAGAACCTTCACAGTTCACTCCTTGTAAGGAGTCCTTGAACCACAACAATGTTATATGATGTATGTGCTACCGGCCCGACACACTTTAAATGCATGTAAGAGGGTAAAATAAAGACAATGGTAACTTTATTAAAGAAGAAAGGAAAAATAATTGCAGCCTTCTTCCATTGAGATTAGCAACTAGCATGGAAAGCGTGTAAAAGAATTTTATCTCAATTTATTTAAACATGTTTTCAAAAGTGATTCTAGAAGTTTAAAATACTTATGGTGCGAGTGGGCCGAGATGCAAAAATTCAAGCATAATTGAAAAGAGCTTAGCTACATTTTTGGGTTGCAAGTGTTAGCCGACGAACAATATTGCCAAAGTTCAGTGACTAACAATATCGCTATATAAATTTAAAATAGGAGTAATGTTATCCATAAATTAACAGTGGGAATGGTTAACGGTTAATTGACCATTTGCACTGAGGTGGCATGACACCTCATCACCACGTATCACTTTATTACCTGGAAATGGATTGAGGATGGTAGAGATCTGATCTGGAGTCTCTATTTTCTTCTTTCCCGTCAAGACCTGGATTTCGAAGGACAAGAAGCATGCAAGATTTCATAAATGCAAGATATGGAGATCCTGATTATCAACATAGTAACAAAGCAACAGAACTCAACTGTCGGTACAAGTAGGAAGTATCTCAAAAGAGGGAGCTGATAGAATAAAAAGGTGAAAAGAGGTTGCAGGAGACAATTAGCAGTGAATCTCTTCAAGGCATGCAAAGCTCCAAGCTTCAGCAGCCAGGAAGCTTTTAGGATGACGATGAGATTCAGGGGCATCTTCAATGATGTGAGTCTACGCTTTTGTAACTTGAAATTCGGGGCAATCGTATTCATTGTATTTGTTTAGGATTTCGTTGGATAACAATTTTACATATTTCGAGGATAATGTGTAAGAGAAGTTTTGTTTCGAATTGCGTGTAAATGTGTTACCAAACAAGCACTAAATCAATTATTTAGAGCAGAATCAACAAGTACAGACGTATTGAGTTGAATGTCACCGGAACTGGAAGGCAGAGATACAATACGAAACTAAAGACCCAAAAATAGGCTTGTTTGTTGGAGCGTTTGGAAAAGTAAACGTACGTTTAACAACGTTTTTCCGTAAAATGAAATAATCTCCTTCAAATATTTACCTTAATTTACGTAAAAGTACTTCTCTACCCTGTTCTCAGACGGGCACAATATCTACTCATTTATTTTTGAATAATTTATACACAACACATGGATATACATGGGTTGATCGAATGGGCCAAACTCAAGACCCAAAAATTATTTCTTGTCACTACTATTCACATAGTTGGGCCGCTCCCTGCATGCTGGTTTACCCGTGTGCATCTTTTTTGGGTCCTGACAAGATTGGCCGAACGTGGCCTCAAAGACTAAAGTCAAAACCCCAATGAGGGGGTAAAGGCGGGCTGGCGCCACCTCGGGAAGATTACCGAAACCACTGTGGTGTCTCTTCAAATTCGTCGGAAACGGCAAACAACCTCACTAACGTCATCGAAAATTATGGTCGCTACTGCTTTGGCCTCAGCAAGAACAAGGTCTACCACGTTAGCGACTCTTTGGTGGAGCGAGCCACGAAAATGCTCCGACCCAACCTCATCTCTCTCGGCAATTTCCTCCTCACCGTTCAAGTTTTGAATTTGTTGGCCTCTAATGCGAAGCGCAAGGTGTGGCTCAAACCCCAGTCGGAGATGTCCTTCCTGTACGGCCATCACGAGCTGAAGAGTGCCCTGTGACGTCGACGGGTTGTCGTGTTTTCCATGTCCAATGTTCTGTTGGAGTTTGGGGTGGCCGCCAAGTCCATGCAGGACTGTCGGAAGCTGGACACAAACGGTATTGTGGTCTTGCACCGAGCGGATTGGATGTTGGAGGGTTTCTGAGGACGGAGGATGAACTTTGATTTTGTTTTTTTGGTTTTGGATTTTCCTTTTTACTGATTACTTGGAGCTAAGCAAGGGTTTTGACAAGTGAATTGAGTTTGTACGGGGCGATCTTAGTCTTATGTAAGTGGGTGTCATACTGTCATCAGTTGGAGCCACACGTCTCTGTTCCGCATGATGATAGTTCTCAAGTGCCACCAAAGTAGATCGAACAGCCAATCAGTACATGACTAGCATCGTTAAAGAGCCATAATACAAACTCAGCTCTCAAATACTAAAGGAATGGAGCAGCTGAGTTAGCTAGTGGGAACATTTTCAGTGGCTTAGGGCATCTTTTGCCTTCCTTTTTCCTTTTTGGGCGAAAAGCTTGGAGCATCATTGGATGCATTGTTTTTTTGGTATAAACCATCCGGTATTCTGGGTTCATTGCCCACCCCAAGACTAATCCGAACCCCATGTGGAGACCTTACGGTGGTAGCGACGTACAGATGGGACAACCTCTTTGAGGTTGCGTTAATTATCGCGGCTGTCACTCCCTAGGGTTCGAACCCTATCCCTAAGGAATGCTGATAGTAGTCCTTACCAACTCTCCCAAGCGTTCATCGGTATTTAATGCATTATTATTTCTAACTCATCATCGAGAAATATCAACTGCAGCAGGATGGATACGAACTTCAACTATTACATGAAACGAACAGATATACAAGACAGGAGTTTCTTACTTCTCAACCCCATGGATAGGATTACAAAAACAATTTAATAATTTTTAATAATTTCATATGAATGCAGAAAATATTTTTAAAATTACTATTACAAATTGAATATATTAATACTTGAACTTGATACGATCAGATAGCAATTTCCCCATGAGTGGAACGCTGTTCCTCGACTGTACTTATTTGGAAAAGCTTATTTACTTTTTAAAAGTACGTTCAACAGTGTTCTTCCGTAAAATGAGATAATATTCTCCTTATATTTACCTTGATTTATGTAAAAATATTTCTCTACCACGTTCCCAAACGTAACGTACCTACGTTGAACAGTGGTTGAAGATTATATTGACCTTTAAAAACACACATATGGAGATTCTATTTTTCCCACCACATTCCTAGCAAGACATTATAACTTACACAAGGATGCCTGGTTATAATTTCGCATAATGTAACACATGCTATATTATTCCCCAGATCGGACATATTCATTCATTGCATCTTATAATATGATAAATCCAGGCATTCAATCAATTAAGAAACCGATCGAATTCTCTTCCTCGCTTTTAGTTTGATGCTTTATTCAGCATCTTTCATTGCCACTAAACGAAGAATATGGCAAGATTCAATTACTTCTCTGTTAACATTAATGCCCTTGCGATCACAGAATTGATCCTATACGTTCTTTATGCGTGGGCACTTTATTCTCCAAAATCAATGTCTCTTCCCTCTAATTCCATATTTTTCCCGGACAAAACAAAGTTAACCATAAATCTAGATGAGCCAACAAATCATTCTCCCCAATCTTTAATCATTCCCCCCCTTTTGTTCTCTATAAAAGTTTTATTTTTAATGCTGTTATTTCTGTACATACATCAAGATCGACGATTTAACCTTTATTTACTGGCTATTTACACCTCAGTCTACCTTTGTTACCTAATTAATA
>JANTPZ010013667.1:0-11708 GCA_025593235.1 Vachellia pachyceras
ACCGATCCCCTCAATGTCATTGTATCAAATATTCGCAAGGTTCTTTTCAACATAGATTCGTCTGCAGAAACAACCAATAGGGTTCAAGATGTCCAGGCAGTTCTTTTATCTGCTCAACGTTTGGGATCACGCCACCCAAGGGCTGGACAGTTGCTTACTAAGGAGCTGGAAGAGTTTAGGAACAGTACTTTGGCTGATTCTGTTAGCAAGCATCAATGCCGTTTTATGTTGCAAAGAATTAAATATGCTTCTAGCCATCCGGAGAGTAGGTGAGAATCTTCTGCAAGATTTGTATTTTCCACTACTGGCATATGTATCCATGCGGACATCTATTTATCATTGAAGCGATTCCTGATAGGGATGTGCATTTAACCCATCCAGCATGGTAAACCAGCCAAACCCGACGAAATTAAGCTGGTCCAAGGAGAGGAAAATTTGGCTGAATTATCAAGCTATAACATTGGGCCATGTTCTAGAATAACCTTCTAGACTTGTTCTACCCAGCCTAGTCTGGACATTAAAATTGATTATCAAATCCCATTTCCCAATTGGTCTTCTCAATTACTGAAAAATATTGACTTTTAAGGGCTTAGATTTCCATTTTCCCACTTCCCACTCTAGGTTCATCGTTCCTACCTCCACGCCATCTTTATAGAAGAAAGGCAAAACACTTTGATATTACCTCAAGAACACTATATGGACCTCTTCCAAAGCTTCTCACTGTAGACCACCGCACCACACACTCATCAAATCTCATGTCTTCCTCTTCCAAAAGCATCCGCTATAAACTGTTCAAATATCTTCTCTTCTAAAGTGTCTTAAACCTGAGACCACCACTATCGACTCCTCAAATTCCATTGCCCTCACCTAAAAGTATGCAATAGTGGCCTAAGGCACTCCCAGCATCTCCTTACTCCCATATCGACCATACCCATTCCATGCACCCTGACGTTTTGAAAACCAAATTTCTTCTCCTGCACCATTTGTGTCATTTGTCTGGTGCAACGCACATTATCCAGATCTCTTTCATACAACATTTTTACATAACAAATTTTCTAATCTATTTGCATTCTTGCAATCTGTTGCTCTCCTAACTTGGACTTACTTTGCGTGATTTAGCATTCAGTATTGTCATGTTTCTTCAGCATTTTTTTTATGAAATTTTCTTCAGCATTTTTTTATTGATTTCCATTTCATAAAACACAGGGCCTCAAAATCTTTTTTTAATCCCCAAGATTGTGTTTCTTGTGACCCGGTCCATAATTGGTCTGATCTAGATAGTCCTAGGTCAGTCATCCCAGGCTGGGAAATGCATTCTCATAAAATTGGGCCTGATAGAAAAATTAGCTCGGCCTGACCTGTGCATGCCCCCAGATTTCCTGAACCCATGCTTTCTTTTCATTTGTTATCTATTAAAAACGTTCTGCAAATGATCTTATTCTTAAACTACCAAAAGTTTCATTGCTGTTGGCTATAAAAAGCTAAAATATGTTAGCCTTTTGGTTTGGCATTTACCCATTGTTTCTGATGTTGATTTCTGTTATGTAATAAATTTAATTCATTAGGTGTTAACCTGTAATTACGCTTCCTTTTCAGGTGGCCAGGGGTTACTGTAGCAAGAGGGGATTACCCATTTAGCCACCACAAATTAACTGTTCAGTTTTATGAATCATCTGCTGCTCAGGATAGAAAACTGGAAGGGTTAGTTCATAAGGCTATTTTGGAGCTCTGGAGGCCAGACCCTAGTGAACTAACCCTCTTGCTGACAAAAGGGATTGATTCTACTTTACTGAAAGTACCTCCTACTGCAATCACTTTGAGTGGCAGTAGTGATCCTTGTTATATTGAAGGTTATCATTTAGCTGATCCAGCTGATGGGCGTATTAGTCTGCATTTAAAGGTTAAAGCCTTCTTGATTTGTTCTTTCATAATTAGTTATTTGATAATTCAGTTGTTGTGCTTTTGATTATAGGATGTTTTCATGGACAATATTGTGGTGGTAATATTTGATAGTGGAGAATGAACCCCATCCCATGTCTGATGGGTGTGAGAGATGCCTTCTTTTTTTAGTGAACATTCTTCTTTCTTATCAGCCCTTCAGGATTGGTATTTAATTGAGATTTGAGGTTGCCTTGACTAGAATTATTCTAGGAATTGCATCATGTGGTACATTTATTTTGATGTACTGATGTTTGCTTCAATTGAAAATCTTGACGAAATTTCAGACATATTGTCTTCGTTGTTTTGTTCAAGCTAATGCTCCATCCTCGGAAATTGATTTTTGCCTATAAATATAGTCAAATGAAAATTCATAAAAGAGGGAGGACCGACTAAGCATTGTGTAAAGCGTGCAGTTGCCGATGATATTGATTAATTACTAACCTAAACGTTTGCTGGTGTCAATTTCTAATGCCACGTATAAAGCGGCCTTTGTCATCAATTTAGAAATAATGGCTGCGTTTGGAAACATGTTGGGGAGCCCGTTTTGGCTCCCCAAACCCATTCTCACGCAAACCGAGACAAAATTCCTCTCACATAAAGTACCTCGGAATCTGTGTCCGTTTTCCCAACGGGTTTCCAAATGAAGCCAATATATCTTACTGAAGGTGCTCTCTATGAGACATAGGATTATGGATGGAGGTTTTATGTTTTTGTACCAAAATTTTTCCGAACTGTTGCAGCATCCATTTCAGCATTTCCCATTGACTATGAATAAAAATGTTTCAGATCTTAAATTTAACTGAGCTTGAACTAGACCGAGCGGATGTTCGGGTGGGATTAACTGGTGCCCTATATTATATGGATGGTTCTTCGCAAGCAGTACGGCAGTTGCGTAATCTTGTTTCCCAGGTTTCTTCTTCTCCTGTGCTAAATTGCATTCTACGTGTGCTCTTACCTGTTTCAGATGGTGCTCTTTTTGGATGTGCCCCTTCTGTGTTAGTCTTCTTTTTTCATGCGTGCCAAGTCCCATGTGTTTGACTTAGTTACACTGTGTTTATGGCTTCTCTTTGATGTATTCCTTGGGGAGTCTTTTTTAACATGCAAAGAAAATGGACTGCTCTTTCTGCATTGATTACTTTATACGCCCCCTAACTTTTTTTTTTCTTGAGATTTTATTCATCCTTTCTTGTTTGAGGATTCTTTTAACCTTAAAAAATATGTAATTTCTTCTCTTACTAAAAAAAACTGAGGTTTCCATTGTTTTCTGAGATAACTCTGTTTAATAACGTATTTCTCATAGCATCTTGCTCCATTTTCTTCACAATGTCATGCCATCCCCAGGATCCAGTACTCTGCAGTGTGACAGTTGGTGTTTCACACTTCGAAAGGTGTGCCCTTTGGACTCAAGTCTTGTACTACCCCTTCTATGGAAGTGGTGCTGTTGGAGACTATGAAGGTGACTCTGCTGAAGAGGATCCTCAAATTGTTAGACAGAAGAGAAGCTTAAGGCCTGAATTAGGGGAACCTGTGATACTGAGATGTCAACCTTACAAGATTCCATTGACTGAGCTTCTTTTACCACATCAAATATCACCTGTTGAATTTTTCCGGTTGTGGCCCAGTTTGCCAGCTGTATTAGAATACACTGGTACGTATACATATGAAGGAAGTGGCTTCAAGGCCACCGCAGCCCAGCAGTATGGAGCTTCTCCTTTCTTAAGTGGATTGCAATCTCTATCTTCCAAGCCATTCCACAAAGTTTGTTCGCATATTATCCGCACCGTGGCAGGGTTTCAGGTTCGTGTTTGCTTCTTGTTAATATTTCCAGTAAATATTGTCTGTTTAACTTTAAACTGTCTTCCTGGTTGATATGCAACCTGCAACAAGAATCTGAATTTATGTTTTTCAGTTGGATTATATTCCTTTTGAAACAGTAACAACATGCCTATACAAAAAGAAACTTAACCAAAATAATTTATTGAATCTTTCCCCTCTGCTGTAACAGCTGTGTTATGCGGCGAAAACTTGGCATGGTGGCTTCTTGGGCATGATGATTTTTGGTGCCAGTGAAGTGAGCAGAAATGTTGATCTGGGTGATGAGACAACCACCATGTTGTGTAAGTTCGTGGTTCGAGCATCTGACGCATCGATCACTAAGGAGATCGGGTCTGATCTTCAGGGCTGGCTAGATGACCTTACTGATGGCGGTGTCGAGTATATGCCAGAAGACGAAGTGAAAATAGCCGCTGCCGAGAGTCTCCGGATCTCAATGGAAAGGATAGCCTTGTTGAAGGCTGCTCAACCACCTCCGAAGTCACCAAAATCAGAAAAGGGAGAGGAAGAAGAAGATAGTGAAGATGAAGAAGATAAAGAGAAGAAGAAAGCAAAGGAGGGTGATGAAGATGAAAAAACGAAGGGGCCTTCAACACTATCAAAATTAACTGCTGAGGAGGCTGAGCATAGAGCCCTTCAAGCAGCTGTGCTTCAGGAATGGCATATACTCTGTAAAGATAGAAGCACTGAAGTCAACTAACTTTCACTGGTAGCAATATTTGGTTGAGTATATTCTTGTGTGTAACCAATTGAGGAAGTTAAAGGTTAAAGTATACTTTTGGTCCTTTATATTTACGTCAAACTTCATTTTAGTTCTTTATATTTACGTTAAGTTTAAAAAGTGCACTTTTAGTCCCTCAAACTTAACGCCGTTAGTTTCTATTAACGGAAATTGCTGACTCATTGAATTTAATTGATGACTGTGTAATAAAACTTTGACAAAGCATACTCACATATTAATTTTAATTTAATAATATAATCAATTTGATACTTTAAATTGTGTAAAATAAAAAAAGATTTAAAATAATAGCATTAAGTTTGATGAGTCAGAAATTTCTGTTAAGAGAGACTAAAGGCGTTAAATTTGAAGGACTAAAAGTGCACTTTTTAAACTTAAAGGATTAAAGTGAAACTTGACGCAAAGATAAAGGACTAAAAGTATACTTTAGCCGCAAGTTAAAATAATCAAAGTTTGCTCTCCAGTTTTGTCTCTGATTTTTCCTTTACCACTTCCTGAGAAAGGAGATTTGTACGTTTTGCATTGTAATTCCATTTCATTGTATGTGTAAAGCTATCTAGAAATGCGAATAATTTTTTTGTTTGTATTTTCTTATCTTCTTGCGCATACATGCATTTTATATGTCTATTAGAAGCGGAGGTAAATTTTTTTCAATTTATTTTTATTTTTTATTTATTGATGTGATGTTTATTTTGTCTGCATAAATACTTCATGTTTTATTTTATAATTTCATAATTAATAATGAAGTGCAGATTAAAAATTATACATAAATTTTAGGAGTTTGATCTCTGTGTTGCTTTGCTGCAACAAATTTGAAGTTTTTTTCCCTCTTTCTATGCTTTTTTTAGCTAAAAACGCACATATCCTTTTATTAAAAGTAATTTTATTCAAATTCTTCAAACAATAGATATTGTTACATCTTATAACTGAAATTTGATTCTTAACCCATTACATTGTCGTTTTGCTTGATCTAATTCCTGTTGGTCTGAGAAGTTATTTTTTTATTGGCCCTGTTATAGGCAATTCTAATCATCCTCATAAGTTATTAAGTCTATTTAAGCATAAAATCAAATATCTGTATTTAAAAAATGAATCTCATCTTGAGAAGTTAAAATAAAAAATTGCATCAAACTTTAAAGTTTAAATAGGGACAGTCTTTAAAATTGTAAATAATACTACACTGTGACTTACAACGAGGACCACTCGTTTCTTCTGGAAAGTGTCTACAATAGGGATGGAAGAGGGAATACGTTAATACTTTTTTATATATGACCATTTCTAAATTGATCATATCCGAGCATTGTCAAGTAAAAATAAAAAGATATTTATACTAAAAGCATTTCCTATATTTACACATAATTAAATTTAAGATCTTATACTTAAGCAATCAAAACCATTTCATTAGAATCGTTGCATGTCAATTTGATACTTTTTAATTGGAATTCACCATTTTACAAAACCTTGCAAGAAAACTTGAGCATATGATTGTTTAGTTAGAAAATTTGAATGCTATCATCTCATGATTAATTGGGTTCGATGGATGGAGAACCGACGTGGTTGGCAAAATATTTTTTATGATTCTCTTTGTAACAAGGTTAAAAAAAATAGGATTAACTACTGAATAGATGAAATTGTAATTTAGATCGAGATCAACTCAAAATAAGATCGATTGTATTCAAAATAATAAAATTTAATTAACAATAACAAAATACAACTTTACTCTTCACTAATATCAAAATATAAGAAAACATAATAGTTTAATTCTAAAAGACAAAATACAGAGTAATATATGTATATAATACTATCTATAGTATATAATATAGTGTTAGTGTGTGTATATATATAATATTATATACAATGCTCCATAATAGCATTCTAATAGGAGGATCAACATCTAGCTTCCACAATCTTGTCCATGTTCATTGATCAATTGTAGATGTCCCATTCAACAGAGGACAAGCTGCGAGTGGTGGCATTGTACAGGACAGTTAAGGCAACTGTATACACAGATTTCAACCGTTTTTCTAAGTTAGATTAGAAATTTTATCAGTGAGATTGACTTAAATCAAATTGCCGGCATATTTTAGTGCGTGCAAAATTAGTAAAATACCAAAAAATTTTGTTACTTATCAAATACTTCTCACTAATAAAATTCTCAATGAAGACCTTTTTTTTCAATTTTCCGAAATTGTTAAGCACCAAGGTGCGCCCTTTTATTTTGAATGAATTTAACTGTATGTAACATATCTTTAATTATACGCAAAGCGAATGTATGATGAACATGGTTGCATTGGCTCAAAAATGTGAATTTCTAAGTGTTTTGGGCAATAAATTTCGTAATGGGATTTTTTTCAGCAATTTTTTCTTTAATATTAGCAATATGATGACATTTTTGCTAAAATTGCAGTTATTGTTCGTTGGTATTGAATTTGTTGTGCCAGTTGTAGCTCTGATAAAAGTGTACTATGGGAACCAATGGGACATCGAAGAGTGGGAAGCGGAAAACGACACTCCAGATTATCATAGTATTGGCGTGGGGCCCATATCTCCACGTGTTACTGTCTACGTGGGTTTTGGGACCATAGGTCGGCCCATTATCCAATAAGTCGGCCCGCTTCACTTATACTGAACAAATTCCCTGTGTTCTGCGGTCCCCCTTTTTTTCTCTCAGGAAAAAAAAGGATGGTACTCAGAAAGTGACATGAAGTTTTAATTTTAATAGTTTATATTTTTTGAGTCGTTTTAAAATTTAAATTAAATATATTACATTTTGTAAAATTATTTGTTGACTTGTTAAATAATCAAATGATGTACATAATTGAAAAGTATTCAAATCATCTAAGATACCATCAAAAAAGGTCCACCTTCCTATTTGTGATGTTGGAGTGCAGGAGAATTCAGTCCCTTTTTTGGGCCAACTTAAATTCAGTCCCTTTTTGCAGCTTTACTCAGACATGTTATTACACTTATATAATTATCATTATAAATATAAAAATAGGTAATTTATTTATGAAAATTAAAAAAATTAGTTAAATTACTTTTTTTTTAGCTTAGGATATCTATTGCTTTCACACTGTAGACTTTCTGAAAGTGCTTTTAATACTGGATTCGAGACTCTCTTCTCATATGTCACCAAGGATCCAACCTCTGTTCAACAGATAAAAGAAAAAAAATTATAAATTTAAAAAATAAAATAGATTGATGTGGTGTATTTAGGGTAAAAAACAAATCTAATAATAGAAAAAGATGAAATGGCGAGATTGCCCCTGTGGGGTTTTTTTGGCGGGACGATGCAGCAAAAACGAGGGAGGGACAAGCGACATGATGATGATAATGATGAAGATGACGAGGAGGAGGGGGAAGGATATCTCTCCCCTCTCTCTCTGACTCAGTGGGTCCCCCTCTCTCTCTCTAAAGGAATCCATCTAACTGTCCTCCATTACCCGCAAATCAATGCTCCCTTTCATCGCAATCATGAAATCATCAATTTAATTTAAAATCATTACCATTTGTTTAATTAAGGAAGGATTATTAATTAATCTCAATCTGTAATCATTCCAATCCATGCATTCCTACCATTAGAAAAAATGGTGTCATTAATTGGTGTCAGTTTTCTAATTAGTTTTTTTTTGCCAGCCAGTTTTCTAAATAGTGAATGCAACAACAACAATAAAATCCGATTCCACTGAGTAGGGTTAATTATACGGATCAAGTGATGTTGCATTCTATCATGAATTATATCCCTTAATGGATTATTAACAAAAAGGTCTGTATCTATAAATCTCTTTAAGAATGCACTTGGAACTTTCTCTACCCTTTCTTACAGGGATTCACACTATTTGGTTCACCCTCTTTACTGATACCTCCAATGGCTTTCTCTAAATATATCAAAATCACCTCAAATGATTTTCTACCATTTCCTCCTCAATAGCTACTATAACAACTCGATCTTTTATAAAAGAAATTATTTTTTAGACATGGCTATATTTATGAATTTGGAATTTTATCCAAAAAAATAGTCATAAAATTTCTCTTATTTTTTTTGTGTGGGACAAAATTTCTCTTATATACTTACTTGATAGACTATAAATTATATTAAAAAAGTAGTTTCTATTGCTAATTCAAATAGGGCCATTATGAATATGGGATCAATTGATTGAAATTGTATTTATAAACCCCCCATTTTATCAGAAATTCTAAAATATATCACCATATATTAGGTCAACGTCATAAGTTTTGTATTTATACTATACATATTGATATTTCTTACAAATTTACCTTTTTTTTTTGGCCAATTCCTTACAAATTTACACTCATTGTATTGCGTTCTGATATGTCATTAATTTGTTTGGTTAGGTTTTTTTTATAATGGGTGATTATGAAATTATTTATTGTACAAAATGATGGCTTGCAAAATTATTTTTCCTTTAGAGAAAAAAGTTGGGGAAACAAAAGCTGAAGACTCTTATGAATATGACAAAGTGCACATGAACCATAATTCTCAAGAACTGAATGAGTAGGTCATTTGTAAGGTTTTATTTGGGATGAAGTTATAAAATTATGTTTACGTAAATTGAGAAAAAAATTTCCATTACATATTTATCTTGTAAATCATAAATCATATTAAAAAAATAACTTACAACGATAAACAATAGTATTGAATGTTCACGTGGTGCTGAACAAATTTTTGATAAAAGCTCATAAATATGATTGCAGTTTAATCCCTTAACTGTAAGACTCATTTATCATATTCACATTTTCCCCCCAAACTACCCTGTTAATAGGATAGCCTCCCAACAAGGTGGTGGGTTCATTTTACAACAATAGTTTAAGCCAAATATAATCCTAAATGCTGGCAAAAAAACACAAATATAATCCTAAATAAAAATATTCTAAAAAAATCTCATATTTATTGAAGCTAGTTAACTTCTTTAAATAATCAAATTAATTAAATATATCATGCAACCAGACATTGTTCCATTAAAGCCATCATTTAAAGATATAATATAAAATCTTACACGCATGGACTATGAAAATAAGATCCATTTAAAAGCTTAATTTGAATAATAAAAATTATCTTTTTTTATGTGGTTGTTATGTGAACAATAATATCAAACTAATAGTAGATATGAATAACAAGTTACTCACTATTATTTTAAATTTAAAATTATGGACTTTTTTTTCCTTAATATTGTTAACGTGATTGCATTATTTTGCAATTTTTGTCGTGATTAGCAGCAATTCATATGTGACACACACACAAAAGTTAATGTTTTCAGTGTCAGAGAGATATTGTAAAATCTTGTGCTTTAACAAAATGTCAATAAAAGTCACGACAGTGTTTAATACGATTGGATATTTTGGATATAAAAGTAAATTTGCATGTTTGGTGAGCATATTAACGGTGTACTTAAGTAAAGATAAAACAATCTTAA
This sequence comes from Vachellia pachyceras, assembly GCA_025593235.1. Lineage (NCBI taxonomy): Eukaryota > Viridiplantae > Streptophyta > Magnoliopsida > Fabales > Fabaceae > Vachellia > Vachellia pachyceras. The sequence goes on from JANTPZ010013667.1 coordinate 9,949, forward strand.
AATTCGTAAATATCATCTTAAAATCCGTAAACCCCTTTCTCCTAACAGATTCCCAAACACACCCAATGTTTATAGAGATTTGACTTTTCTTTTTTATCATTCTACTGATATCTTATATGATTAACTAAATTTGAGATCTCACTGTTGTAATGAGACATTATGTTTTGTTAAATATAAATATCTTCTTATTAAGGTAATCTCGTACGAGGCACACGTTAAACAATTATGTCATGTTTAACAAAAGTACGTACATATGAGATAAAGGTATGGCAAGTTAGCAAGAAACTAAAGAAACCCATTATCGGATATAGCAGCAACATACCAACGTAAAAGAAATATAACATCAATGAGGGTTTGATACAGTGAAAAGAAGTTGATTTGAATCAATACTTGTTTCTCTACTATAAGATGTGGCAACATTTGGTTATCGATGATGTCTTAAACATGATTGCCTCGAGTAAAAGAACACATGTTATTAACAAAAATATAAAAAAATAAAATAAGCATAAGCTTACGGATAATAAAAAAAAAGGCTAAAAACAATTGAATCCAGTAACAAACTCAAAATCTATTTATGGTGTGTTTAGATCATGTTTGGAGGTCTAAATATCCATCCCACTCGCGAATATTTGCTTCTTAATGATGTTTTATTCACAATGAGACAATTTGGCTTTTGCATAAAAAAACTATGTTAAGATAGAAGCAGAGATTTAGAGTTTTACTGCTTTTGACTTTTCCACCGTGGCAAAAAAAGAAGTTTCAACCATAAATAGGGGCAAAAAGAAGAGATTAAGGGCTTGTTTGGAAACCATTTTGAAACCTAGGTTTGGTTTCAAAATTTAGGTTTTGATCCAAAATCTAGGTTTTATTCAAGTACAAAAATTTTCTGAAAAGCTATTTTGGTTACAAAAGCTCAGTTTGAAATCTAAGTTTCCTCTTTTTGTACTTTTTTCTCTTTTTCTACTTTTTTCTTTTTTCATCTTTCCTACTTTTTTCCTTCTTTCTCTTTCTTCTTTCATACTTTTTTCCTTCTTTCTCTTTCTTCTTTACTACTTTTTTCCTTCTTTCTCTTTCATCTTTTCTACTTTTCATTCTTTCTTTTTCCTCTTTCCTATCCACTTTTTTGTCTCGGAATCCGTAAAAGCTAATAACTTTCCAAACATAAATCACTTTTCAAAACCTATGTTTTGCCTCGAAATCTGTAAAAGCTATTTTCCAAAATCTATTCTCCAAAAGCTATGTTTTGCCTCAGAATCTGTAAAAACTATTCTGAAAAGAGTTTCCAAACAAGCCCTAAATCTTGAGTCCCACCATTTTTGTTGATCTTTACAAAAGACAATCCAAACAAGAATTATATCACACTATTTGACTTTACTCAAACTTAAATTTCTAAAAAGTTCGATGAAATAAAAATCAATTTCACTATGGTTAACCAGAAACACCTTCTTATTGGTTGTAAGAAAGCCCAATGCAAGAGTTCATCCATGAAGGAACACTAACACATAAATTGGTTGACTTGTTAATCATTCTCATTACAAGTATATGATGTTTGTTACTAAGCTTAATGACCACAATATTTTTTTAGATAATTATATCTTCTTCTAATGATTTTTTCATGTCATTTGTTTTAAAGATCAACGTTATAATGGGAAGTTAAAGCTAAAACAAAATGGGAGAACTCAAGTATCAAATTACTTAGTTACTGTAATTTAATTGATTGCACATAATCATCTTCGCTTCCAATAATGTCTAATAACAAG
>JANTPZ010013668.1:0-10420 GCA_025593235.1 Vachellia pachyceras
ACGAAACATGTACAGACACGACCCAAGGGAAGAAGTATCTACAGGTATCCTCGGTGTAGAGCATGTATGTGCAAGACAGAATGATGTATTCTTTTGTATTTTATTAGCTTACAAATGCCCATTGCATTTTGTAACATTGTTTATTGCCCCCAATTATTTTTTTATTTATTTATTGTGCATCTGCCCATTGCATCTTGTAACACGGTTTATTACCCTCAATGCCAATGACATTGTTGGGGATAAGGCTGGTTGCCCATATAACTTTCCAATTTTGACTGTATAAAGTTTTCAACTCTTGGGAATATTTTGAATTTGAATAGGGATTGAAATATTATTTTGAATCATCTATATAGGGAAGCTAATACCTGTGCAAATTGATTTTGCAAAGCCTGCTTGTTGCCCATATTATTTTAGATTGTAAGAGGCAAATGAATTTGGATTAAAAGAGTGTAGCGGTCACTGCTCGTGTAGGTCTTCCATAGCTTTTGTATTAAAAACAAAAAAAAAAAGTTAACTTTCAGTCACTATGATTACGATGAGAATGCTTTACATAGATTAGGTGCATAGTAGGACGAGGCTGCCAAACTCTGATGAAGAATTTATCCATTGGGCATTGCGTCGGTAGAATTTAGAGAAAATAGGGTGGAGGTTCATTTTCATCTCTACTTAAGCAAGGAGCGTAAGGTATGAGGGACAAAACCAAGAAAAATAAGATGTGGGCCCCATGTGTATTGCCTGCCGTAAATACTAAATAGGGAAATTCTGTAGAGAAAATTCTTCTAAATTTGCATATCATTTTGTTGCTTTGAATCTCATATGCATTGCTTCTCAGTGTAATTTTATATTTTTGTAAATTTTAGAATTGTTTTAAAATTTCTGAAATCGTTATAGTAAAATAATTTAAAAAGGTTAACAATAAAAAATAATTTTAAATTAATGCTAACATTAAAATTACATTTTAATTCCATTTAGTAATATATTATAATTTTTGACCATTTTGTTACATATAAATATTTTTCCAAAAAATAGTGAGAATCAATTTTCTCTCTTTCCTTTATTTTTTTTCCCTTATCAGCCAAGTACAAGGAGAGAAAATCATCTGCCCCGACCATCCTCACTATATCTGTTATCCCCATTTCTTTATACGCAAATGGAATGAAATATTATTATCCAATCATTGAGAAAAAGTTAATATTGTTAACAACATTAAACAACAGAAGGCGTCACTCTCAAGAGTGAAAGTTCATCTTCTTCTTCATACTGAAACTGTAAACACAGACAAGGTTATTCTCACAGTGTGGTTCCAAGTACCTGTGAAAACAACTTCATTCACCGAAGCTGAAAGAACCAACAGATTGAGTCACACAAGATTGTATCTCCAGATCTTGTGTTTGCTGCTGATTTATGATGAACCAAGATGGATTCAGCTTAACCGTGGTTCCATTTGGTGGCAGCACAGATCCCAAGTATGTTTCTGTCTTGTTGGCTACATTCATCACTGTTCTTCGCACAGAAACTGAGCCACTCATTGACGATATTGTTACAGAAGGTAGTTTAGATTGTATGGATAGTCGAGAGAAATTGCATGATTCCCCTGTGGCTGCTGTTACATTTGCTGGATCAATGCTTGGTACTTTGGTATAGAACACAAGAAGTTGATCTAGTCTTCATGCCCTATATGTAACATTCAATCAATGTAACTATAGCAGTCAATATAACTTACATCATTCTGTATTGTATGACCAGTTGTCCACTGAGGAGTTATACAAATATGGAATAGATCCTATTTTTTGCACAAACACCTCCACACAGGATGGGAGATTCATGCCCCATGGATTGAACTATTAATCAATACCCTCTCCGGATCGGATCTGGGCCTCTAATGCGCCTCTCCCTCTAATACCATTTGCAATATATACATAAACTTTTCACATGGTTTTTATTCTTTTTCATCGTTAGATTTTACACAGAAACTGAACGGCAATTTGAGATATTACTGTCATAAAATGATGTAATTTTGATTTTTTTTTTTGCTTCATTTCATCATTGTAAACTATTAAAATGTCACACACGTTACAAGTAAAATCTAATGATTAAAAAAAAGGAAATTGGGAAGTTCAGGCATTGCAAAGGGCATTAGAAGGAGGCACATTAGAGACGCCTAATTAACCTTTAATCTCCAACCATCAATACGTCATACTAAATTGATTAGGATAAGTGTCAAAATCCACGTGTATATATACTTCCTCTTAAAGGTTCACTAATGGGAATCCTCTCAGAATCCTTTTCCTTCTTTCACTAAACCATCCATTAAACCATCCATTTTTTTAATACAAGGGTGGAGAATGGATTTTGAGAGGAACATGAGATTTGGATGATTTTGAGAGGATGTGCATGCAACTAATATTCCAATTCCAACGCTTTCTCTTTGTTTATGTTTATCATATGCACTGAATTTTTAGAAAATGAAACATACCTACTGGAAACACCAATCCAGGATCAATAGCAGATTTAGGGTTGATCATGCCTGCTCCACGATAGCTATTGATATCAGATCCTTGAGTCATGATAATCTCTCCGAAGTTTTCATACTTCGTGGCAGTTGTGGATATTGCAGAATCAATCACGGAAGGAGTCCATGAAGGATTATGTTCCTTAACAAGAGCAGCAATGCCTGCAACATGAGGAGTGGTCATGCTTGTCCCAGACATCAACGCAAAATCCTGACCAACGAACAAAGGTTGTAGGGCACTGATAGGAGATGAAGCAGCCCAGATTTGGTGGCCTAGGTGCCAGGATGTCTGGTTTCAGAACATCTGCGACATGTTTGGTGTTAGAGTCGATGATGTCTGGTCCTCTTGATGAGAAGCTGCTCACTACTGGTGCTCTCCTTCTGAATGACGCAACTCTTCCTTCATCAATGGAAGCTCTTCCACCATATTCTGTCTCACTTCCATTCCCATACCTTCTGGTTTGGTTTTCATAATATTGTAATATAGCCTGCATGTGTGTGTGTGTATGATTGTGTGTGTGTGTGTGTGTGTGTGTGTGAGGGAGGGAGGGAGAAGTTTAAAAGGCAGCTTGACACTTTATGAGTATCGTACCTGGGAATCAGCAACAGATGGGATCATGATACCAGGAAGAGCAAAAGGAACAGGCTCTGCAATATAATCACCATAGTTAGGGTTTGCAGCAAGAACAAAGCCCTCGAGTCCTAATGCTTTTGCTGTGTCAACAATGGCAGTGAGGGTTGAGGTTCCATTGTAGAAGCCAGACGAGAAGACGCAGATTATGACACTGCCTCGCAATGTATCAGCGTTTAAAGCTTCTGGGTCTTGGCACTCTTCTGTGTATTCAGCTGTCCTTGGAAATGTTCCGTTCACTTTTAAGGCATCCTTCGCCAACACAAGCTTATGAGTAACGTACTCATTTCTAAAACCTGGCCCTGCACCTGCACATATATGTTCAAGGGCGGACCTAGGTTATAATCAGCGGTTCAGCCACATCTGATTTCCAGAAAATTAGGTGTATATTAGTATTATATAATTTATTTTACATCCACTCATTTACTAATTTTAAACCCACTTACTCAAATTCTTCTTAAAAAGATATAAATAAAAAATTCCAGTTATCTTCAAAAAAAAAATAGCCTGCATCCTAGGGTTGTATATGTGAACGTCTTGTATACTGGAGCTCTCCTTTTCTCGCACATTACACTGATTCACTATTACCTAAATTTCAGTTTGACCTAGATTACCTGCGAGAGCATCACCGTTGATGGAGAGGCCATATCCGAGAAGGAGAGAAGAAGAATAGAAGCGATCGGTGGTGGAGGAAGCGAAGCCGAGAGTCCAGGGGCTGAATGAGAGCACTGAGGAAGGCGAAGGCCCTTTGTTGCCGGCGGCTTGAACCACAAGCACTCCTGCCTTCCTTGCAAACATCAGACTTATCTCCAGCGCACTCAGCATCGTCACTGTGTCTTTTGGTGCTTCGTCTGGCAACACCGACAGGTTAATGATGTCTACTCCATCACCCACAGCCTGCAGCCGCGTTCAATTTTCAACACGACAACAGCAAACCTTACACATCTCACCGGCTAGGTTATATGAATTGCAGGAACTATTCCACTCTATCAACAATATTTAGATTAATTGTTAGTCAAGAAATCCTGAGCATTCTCTTCGACCTTGAGACAACTTGATAGTGCCAAAATGACATAGAAAGCCAAACCAACCAGTTTATATATTGATACATATATAAACCTTTAAAATGAAAACAAAAGGATATATATATATAGAAGCATTTTATATTATTATTTATATAGCTAGGAATGGAGGATTTATTTACTTGGTCAATTGCTGCAATAACATCGGCAGTAGTTCTTGGATAAATAGCCTTGTATACGGCAATTCTGTGAAATGACACGGCAGCCAACTTGTATCAAATTCATATGTATGTATGTACGTAATTTTTTTGGACAAAGATGTACATAATTATTATTGAACACTAATAGCGTTATATTTATACTCTACATTAAGGTGCGGAAAGCTGACCTTGCGCATGGTGCCATTCCGCGAGCACGGCCATAGCGAAAGCCATTCACCACAACATGAATCCCACAATCCCCAGCAGCCGTTGACGCCACATGACTGATCAAACCCAATTAATTAATTAATTAATTAATCTCGTACCTTAAAAGCTATTGTATACACACACGTTTTATGTTTATGTATTGGCCAGAAGATGATGATGATGATGATGATGATGATAATAATACCTGCCATGTCCATCAGCATCAAAAGGCGAAAGAAAATCAAGAAAAGGATCGAGAGAGGGAGCAATGGCTTGAGCTCCCTTAGAGAAGAACCTTGCCCCAACTATCTTCCCATTACAATCACTCTCACAGAATCTGGGACCTGTCTCGCACATTCCTGAAAAAATCAGACACGTTCGATTCAAATGGTCTTGTTGCATCGTGACCGAAGCTTCCATGGCTAGGGTTTATCCCACTGCCCACAAACCCTATCACCACCCCTTCCCCTCCTCCGCCTCCTTCTTCCTCCCACTCTCCTCCTTCTACCCCCACAAGCGCAGGCGTGTATGTCGTTTTCAGTGTCGCTCCTCTGTCTCTCTCCACCACTCTCACTCCTTCTCTGCTTCTCAGTCTCTCAGCCTGAAGCCATAGGTTTAATTTCAGAGGGCTTTGTTATTGATGAAGGAGCTGGAGATGAAGAAGAAGAAGAAGGAGAAGGAGAAGAAGAAGACAACCTGGGATGGGGTTGTGTGAACGGAGAAGCCATTGATGATGTGCTCAGCTGTGAATCTTATTGTAGCTTCCCTCCTCTAATGTGGTTTGCAGAAGAATTTCAGGAGATTCCACCAACTTCTTTGCATGTGCCATTGAAGCTTCACTGGAGAGATATATATATATATAAAAATAATATCCAGCCATGCACACGCACAGATATCAGAAAAATGAAGAAATAAAAGATAAATATAATAGGCTTATTTTGGTAAGGGTTTCTATACATATATTGACCGGTTTTAATACATGAATCTACCTTATATACAATACAGATGTTTTCAACTTTGAACAATAATGAAATTAATTAACCTGTCGGGGTGTGACGAGACTTCTTGGGAGGAAACGACGGCGTCTCCTTCCAATAAGACCAAGTATATGTATCATTCTTCTGCAAAACAAGCTCTGAAGATAACCAATAACGCGCTAGTCATCAGTATTATTAGCAGAAAAGCTTTCTTCTGTCCTGCCATGCTTTTCCAGCTAAGGCCAAGGATTTAAGGATTTTCTTAAACTTTGGTTTACAGGAGCTGATGCTTATGATGATGGTGAAAGGTGTGAGTTACATATATATATATATATATATATGGATATATATATAGTAAGAAGGGTTGCACTGTTAAGGTGAGCTCGTCAGATTCCACTTCGGTTTTGTTAAAACAGATTTTTTAGGTTACCGTTCAATTCAAGCGTTATACCTTGCCATCTTCCATCACACCAAACATCAATTCATCTGTTTATTTCACGCGCCAAACCCAGTTTTTCTTCCTCTTTTTCCTGCCTTTTAATAATTATTAATTGTTTTCTAATGTCTCTTTCATTCCCTGGTGATGAATAATAGGATCACAAGAAATATAAATAAAAGGGTGAATTTACTTTTTATCCTTCAATTATATATTTGATCACCCCCAAACAAAAAAATATTTATTTTGTATTAATCAATTTGATCATAAAGAACTTACATAATTTATTTTCATTTTCTGAAAAAATGAGTTATATCTCCATCATGAGTGCAATAATTATGTTTTAGCACATTGCTTTCTAAAATATTATTAGTTCAACTCAAGAATAAGAATAATATCCTTGACTTGTTCTAAAGTATTCCCGAATTAGACTTTGGGTTGAATTTCCCACATCCTGTAGTATTAGTTCACCGGTTTGAAAAAATTAGCATAATTTTTTAAAATCATTATTCGTTAAATTACTTTTTTGCCCTTATTCCTGAGGAGAATCTGCCATCCAGATAGCACTCAGACGTTGGATTCTAGGGCCACGAGCCAACTATAAACATGGAGGGAGACTTCTCCATTCCATGGAAATAATATTCTAAATTTCTCACAATTTTAACAGAAAAAGGGAAAAAATACGAAATATCTGGAAATGATCAAGCGTTCTGGGGCTTTCCAGCTAATCAACAAAACTGGAAACTCAGTTTATAGATGACAATTTTTCTTGTCTACTCACATGTTTGAGGTTGCCAACAGATCAATGTCACAAGAAAATCTAAGATAGATACATAATACTAATAATAATAGCCTTAGCCTAATGAGCCAAATACACAAACGATGTTCTATAATTAATGGATATAAGCCTCTGGTCGAAGCTGTACAAAACAACACCCAAAACACACAACAGCTAAGCTATAGGCAAATTATTGGGCACGAGTCATTTCATCTCTCTCTCTGATCTCTCCACGGGGTTAACTCTTCTGCATAATGGTCTGGTCATCTTTTCCTCCTCTTGGGCTCCACCTGCAAGTTTTATTTATGCCTTCAGCAGCTCAGAATATGATTAACTACTAAAGAGAAAATTTAACATGTGATGCAAATTAATGTATTATATATAAACATCAAGAGAGAACCCAACCTAAATTCACAACAATGGCAGCCAACTTGCCTTAGTGATCATTGACAATTATTATTATCTTTTTACACCGAAATTGTCTGACAAATAGCAGAATAAAAATCTCAACTAAAGAAATAGCATTTGCGAATAGTTCTGGGTGCTGTCACTTAATATAATATTCTTATGATAGGGGAGAGATGCCAAGATATCTTCAGGAATTTTAAAAGACTCTACTCATGCCTAAGACAAACATGAGAAAGATTCAACTCTTAAAAAATATACCTCAGTGGAAGTTATGCCCCCAAGGAAAAAAAGCTTTTACTATGCACTTGTACAATTCAAGCGTAATGAGCAGTTTTAAATGAAGATAATCCAATTGTAGAAAGGTGGAGGTCAAGCATAATGATTAATGACCCAAACAGAAAAATAGATTTGTCATAAATATAAGACCATTTTTGTAGTGCAAACTACACTACAAAAAGAATCTTACATTTAAGACCGGAGGACCAATATGCAGTATAGATAAATGTGTTGAAACGAAATTTCAGATTTTCTTAATGACACCAGGATGGTAAATTTAAGTGAGAAATTCAGGATTTATTCAACAGTAAAAAAGAATCACCCAGCACATACTGGGACTGGCGCTTGTGTGCCTAGCCCAAACATGTGAAAACCCAGTCAAACCAAAAGATATCTCAAAGCTACATAATACTAATGCAGTGGGCCTAAAAATGATCATGTTTGATGATTAGTTTGAAAGTATTTCCAGTAAACTTATAACAATGAGTGGAAGAAACATATTACCAGCATCTTGATATACCACACAAAAATATAGTCTAGCCAGAGTTAGACAAAACCACATTACATGAAACATCATGCAGGTGCTACATTTATCTTCATATTAATGATTTGCATACACAAGAAATTGAAATTTGTTTCTCTCCAGAAACAGTAGAGGCTTCCGAGGTCAATATAAGAGGAAGAATGGGAAATGGATCTTTAGAGGAGTATTTTAACCTGAGACTTTTTGTTTTTTGGGGAGGTTCTCCCATTTGGGAATTGGCAGATGAGACGCTTAGCCATAATAAACGTGGGAACCAAAAATTAAGTATGCAATTTGCAGATAAAATCATGATAAAGACAAATTGAGCAAAAACATTAGGAATAGCTACAGGTTTAAACTTGCAAAATTGAACACGAATCTTACATTGATTTTAAAGCCATCACAGCTATTATGTCAACCATATACACATAACTGCCACACAAGTGCATTGATGAAATCATGAGAACATATAGCAAAATGTTCAAGTGGAGAGGTGATCATGGCATCAAAGATCTTCAGCTTATTGTTCCACAGCATTAACTAATTATTCTTTGCTGACACACTCTAGATTGGACCAAACAAAGAAAAGAAGAAAAAAAGGTTAAGCTATTTTAGGTCTCGGAAAATTATAAACAAATATTGAAAAACAGAATTGCCAAAGTTAACTTGGGCACCTAGACAGAAATAACAATACAGAAGTATGATCGGATTAGCTTATGCGAAATAGTATGCACTTAAGAATAAGTTAATCTAACTCGGCCAGTGTGGATTTTATGGTTTGGGGAAAAAGATTAAGAATGTCTCTAAATAATTTGGGACAGAACACAGGCAGTCTCACCTTGCCATCATCTGCTGGAGATGCAGAAAACGTAGCTTGGGGTAGCTTTTTCATGTCATCGTCAGATGAACACTCAGAACACACGAAATGGTCCAGTTTCTTTGCTTCTTCGATAGTCATGCCCACACAAGCAGGATGGTACCTACAAGAAATCTACACAGATTGAAATAGGTGTTTCATAACAAAAACAACAATTTAAAAGATATCAAAAACCAAAATACTGATAATAAGATTTATTGGAAACTAGATAAATTACACAAATCTATCAAAATATTGTGATGCCAGATAAAATCATTGAATCACCAAACAAGTCAAGATGCTGCCGTATGAAATTAGTCGATAAATGCAAATAGCTGCACTTTGAGATAAAAACAATTTGACCTCGGCATCACTTGATATCTCTTGCCTGACATAAATTGTGGAAATGCGTAATTAAACTCAAAATCAATATTTTAAGTTTAGGAGCTGAATTGTAGATAGGAAATTTTATCTCCTCTCTAGTCTCATTTGATCCTGTGTGTGTGTGTGACTGCACAAGTGAATTTCCTACTCAAGATAACACGAGAATCATGTCCATATAGAGATTCAAGTTTCAACAACTAATTCAAAGTGGATTCAAATTACTGGACTTTAGGAAACATCTTCCCAAGGCTTCTTGAAGCCTTCATATCATTTATATCCTTCTTCATTCATTTGCGGTGCCAATGTAGACCTTGCAACACACTTCACCTTCAGCAGGCGTTGTGAATTAAGCCGCTTGGGAAACCGTTGAGAGAATGACTTTTGATCAGAATGTATTTTAGAAAATGGCTTTTATCCAGAATGCATTTTGGAAAATGAAAATTTGCTTGGATAAACGTTGTAAGAGTTTAAATAATACATATATATGTTTTATTTATATTTTAATAAAATTAGGAAAAAATAAAATAATAAAAAAGTAGTTAAAATATTCTAGGTGGCCAACTATAATGGATTTACATTCCCCAAATTAGTTGTCAAACATCCATTCTCTTCCCAAAATATTGCTCCCCCAGTAATGCATTCCTAACCTTAACACACCCAATATCAACTTTCATCTTTAAAGCAAATGTAACTTTAACGATGAACCAATAGATCTGAAAGTCAAGAGGTAAATACAAAGTGCAAAAATAGCGGGAAAAAATAAGAAAAACACAGAATACAATGATTTTACCAATCCTTGCACCCTTCGCATTGCACCATGAGGTCATCTGGGTTATAAGGCATCTCACATTTGCAATATCTTACAAATAACAAACAAAAACAAGACCCCATTAGTTCCAGCGCTCAAATCACAAATATTTCATATAAGGAAAGAAATGTCAAAAGCACTCACACAGCTACACGGTCGGGTGTAAAAGCCCCAGTAGCAGCCTTGTACTCGAATCTACAATAGTAATCCTCAGCCCCAACATTTTCCAGCTTGGTGTAGTTCTTGAAAGGGTGCACGATACACTTGCTCTCAATGGTGTGAGCACTCTGAACATCATAATGGTCCGACAAAAACAGCTCTTTAGCTCCATGGAATTGCCTGCGTCCCCCAATCGACTCTTCCGGCCGATAATACCACCTAACACGGACTTTAACGTTGTTC
>JANTPZ010013669.1:0-11551 GCA_025593235.1 Vachellia pachyceras
CGCTGAACCTGGGACCCACTTGTTTCCCCTTCCGCCGGCTTCCTCTTTTTCTGCTTCATCGCCGGCCGTTCCGAGGCGAAGACGAGAGCCGTGGAAGATTTTGGAGGTGACCGGGAAACGAAAAGAATTGGGCTGGATGACCAGACATGAGCGTTGGCTTTTCTGTATTTTGTGCTTCTCGTTTTCACCGGGATTTTCGACAGAAAACGGCGAGTTTTCGCCGTCTTTAAGTCCGGTCTAAGCTCCGTCGCAGAGCGCTTCACCGCCTTCGACTGTTCTGAGCAAACCGGATACGAAAACTCTGGGAGAGAGTTTTCTACAAAGTGAGAAACCCACTCAAGGTCTGCTAAATCATCGGCCTGTAGAGTATTCAACAAGGTTTTAGATTTCAATTCCTTGCTAGAATCAAAATGAAAATAGTGAAGCTTGTGAAATTAAACTTGCCGGAACAGCGAGTTCGCCTGCGAAAGCCGACTCAGAATCGCCGGTGCCGGAGTCACTGCCAGAGTTAGAGTTTACATCGTCCGAAACAAAGGAACCATCTTTTTTCCCGTCGTCATCTTCGAAACCGTTTTCCTCCTCAGCAAGCACATGCTGAAATTCGTCGTGAGACAAGTCAAGAAGGTCATCCACCGAGAAATCTTCGCCGGAGACGCCGTTGCTTCCGTTCAAGTACAAAATTTCGTCACAAAAAGTTTGCTGTTGAAAAGATAGTTCTCCTCGTAAACTGGGTTTCAAAGCTTTTGCTACTGCAGACTCCATTTCTGCACACAATTTATTCAATCAATATCTCAGCAAAGGTTCACTCAAAAAAAAAATATCTCAGCAAAGGTTTTGAAACCATGAAGCTTGTGAGACTTTTAAGTTTTACCTGAGAGGAGAAGACGAAGCAAGGAATGATGCGAAAGCAGTACGCAAGAGTTTTTATTTCTTTTTTTTGTGGGTAGAAAGAAAGCACTGAAACAAATAGAGGCAGATTCACAGGCGAAACTGTTGCTGGATTATTGGTTTAACTTTATCCTTTTCTTCTTACCACGGCTCTCAGACTCTCACTATCGAATTTCAATTTAAATATGTTACCAAATTTTCTAAAGAGAAGGTGGTTGAAGCTGAACCAGGCGTGTGACATTTGGTCTTGTGGTGGGGTTGACTGTGTTACAGAGGAGAGAGAGGACTGAAACCGATCATTGAACTGCTTCACGGTTCAACGTGGATCGATTATTGATGAATTTAAAAATAGTGAATTCAAAATAAACCAATATATCTTAAGAGATGGGAGTGAGTGGGACTATACGCATATACTACGTAATATTTATTTAAAATGTACGTATGTTTATTTAGAAATACTTAACTCTTACCCAAAAATACGTTTAACAGTCTTACCCAAAAATACGTTTAACAGTATTTTTCTGTAAAACGAGATAATATCCTACATATATTTACCTCGACTTGCGCAAAAGTACTTGTCTACCGCTTTTTCAAACGGATCCCATATTTATTTTGTAATTTATGATTGGAGACTATTTTTGGCGCACCTGTCCATTATTCTTTATTTTTTTATGCTCATTGGATAAGATTAAGAATGCATAGATTATGGCTTAAGATATTAATTAATTGTTTGCAAAATAAAAAATAGAAGCAGTTCAACTTTCCACTAGTTGAAGGGTTATCTCCTCTCCCGATTCTTGTGTTTAAACCGAACGTAGAAGTGACAAGAATGCAGAAGTCAGCGAAAATAACATAAATTACATGTTTTATTTTGAATTTTTTAGGGTCTAGTAAGTTACATGTTTGATAAAAATCTGTGCAGAGAGATTGTACCCGTTTGAGAACATGGTAGAGAAGTGATTTTTCTTAAGTCGAGATAAATATGTGAAGAAGATTACCTCATTTTACCGAAAAACACTGTTGAACGTATTAGATAAATATTTTTTCATAAACCGAAGTAAATATGTGAATTAAATTATCTCATTTTATAAAAAAATGTTGTTCAACGCTATATTTAAAGATAAAAGAGTTACCAAATACCCCATCTGTGAAATAAGTCCTGAGTAGCATATTAATTTTGTTCAAATAACAGGGGATGTACTGCAAGCTAGCCTTCAAAATTTCAAATTCAAATTTTACTTTAAATTTAACGAATCAACCGACGAAAGAATTATAGCAACTTGTCCAAACTCAAAACAAGTGTCCTGTCCTGCATTTCAAATTCATAATTAAGGTTGCCGCTCGCCAAAACCGAGAATTTAAATGAACTCGTACATAGAAAAGTAGATTCACTTCTCATCAATGGATAATTATTGAAATACAGCATTCTTAATTCATCCATCATTTTCATTTTATTTATTATGAGAGAAATAACTCTTCTTTTAATAGCCTTTTTAAAATTCAGAAAAAATCTTGAAATTTAAGACAAAAAGTACTAACAAGGTGCATGTTTGGGAAGAACTTCTTCCCAACTGTACACGTTAATCAAGATAAAACCATCTTGAAATCCGTAAAAATCATATTGAAATCTATAAATTCTTCTTAGATTCTGTAAATTATTTTCGAAATCCGTAAACTCCTTTCTCCTAACGAATTCTCAAACACACCTCATTGGCACCTTGCAAACATATTCTTTTTTCCCCTTTTGCCGCACATACATATTCAATTGAATATATTCATCAATCAATGAGATATCCTCCTCCACGATACAAGTCACATACACCCAGGAAAAAAATGCCCTTACCGATAATGTACTTGTTTAGAAAAGCGGTATAGAGTATTTTTATGTAAGTCAATATAAATATATGAAAGAGATTATCTCGTTTTACTAAAAACACTGTTGAACGTGTATTTGACTTTTCTCAACGCTCTACCAAACAAGCTGAATATAAATGATTTCACTTGAAGAGCAATAATAGATGCATGTCAACACAGCGAATGCTGTTGTCAATGGGACCTCTCATTAAATATTTTCATTTATGGGACCATTCTTTAAATAGTTTACTTATTTGGACCTGACACTAAATTTCCCTTTAAATATTATGAATTCACTTGCGCCCATTCAAACTGAACACACGGTACTTGTTTTGGAACGCCATTTTTCCAACGATATACGTAAATTGAGATAAAACCATTTCAAAATTTGTAAAAATCATCTTAAAATTTATAAAAATCATATTGAAATTCATAAAATATTTTAGAATCTATAAATTCCTTTTATGAAATTTTCAAATAGGATCGGTGACCACGTGGAAGTATATTAATCTCAAACTTGGTTACATTTTGATGTTGGTCAAAGAAGAAGAATGATTGGGATATTTACGAGAGAGGGATTGGCCAGCCAGTAGCGTTAATCACGCCTCGTGATGAGCTTAATCTCATAAATTAACCGTACCCGCCATCTGTTTTCCAATTTCCCCTTTTCATTTCTTATTTCACACCCGTTTGAAAACGTGTTGGAGATGTGATTTTACGTAACTCAAAGTAGATATGTGAAGAAGATTATCTCATTTTACAAAAAAATACTATTGAACTGATTTTTAAACTTCTAGAAGTATTAACAAATAGGGTCAGTCTCTTTTTTTCCACCCGCCCATCCATTTTCTAATGTGATCATTGTGATGATCTCGCACGATTGATCTCACGGTTACATCTCCCAAATCTCTTTTTTTACTCGATTATTACTTCCTGTCTCTTGTGTTTACCGTTTAGAAGGAAAAAGATAGATAAAAACACATTCCCCATTCATTTTTTTTAACTTAATCGCAACTTTTTAATGTTTGTTTGGGAATTCATTTTCTTAACGGTGTACGTAGGTCAAGATAAAACCATTTTAAAATCTGTAAAAATCATTTCAAAATTTATAAAAACCATCTTGAAATTTGTAAAATCATCTCGAAATTCATAAAATCACCTTGAAAGCCGTCACTCTTTTCTTCCAATTGAGTTTTCAAACCGACACTTGTACATTTCAATACATGCATCTTTCGTGTGTTATTTATTATAAGGGAAAAAAAAGAGCTATCGTTTACAACATTACATAATGTAATTTGTACGTACGTAGTTAATTAAATTGATCCATACTTGCTGGTACGCACATAAAGCAAGTTTTAAATAGTATCCTATCTTTACTAATTGCATCTAAACAGTTTAACGAGGGCTTTGATGAATTGCTTTCCTGAAGGAAGAAATAATGATTTGATTAGCTTTAATTGTGAGTTTTGCGGTTCAGATTCAAAACAGAAGTTGATCAAACGGCGGCTAACGTGTCCAGGGATGGAAGGTGTCAAAAAGGTCTCGAAAGAAATGTCATGGGGATTAGCATGGTCCTGATGCGGTCCAGTAGTGTGACATTCATATATCCTAACTTTATTATTGTTGTTATTAACTTTACTATTTATAAGTTATTAGTAAAGTGATTTGTATTATTTCTATAAAAAAAAGTGATTTGTATTATTTTATATCATATTAACAATGTGAACATACCCCAATTTAAAAGGGAAAATGCGCTATTATTTTGCCAATCAAATTCGTAAGACATTTGTTTGCCTCATAGTAAGATATTTTGGATCCGTTTGGGAACACGGTGAGATAAGTAACTTATTTGCAGAAGTACTTATGGAGAAGTGAGATTGGAATAAGTCAGATTGTAAAAGTTATTTGTGTTTAAGAAAGCGGTGGAAGAAGTGATTTATCTGTAAAAATGAATGTGTTTAGAAACACGTTGGGATAAGTGACTTATTTTTAAAAGAAAATTTGAGAACACAGTGGGATAAGAAACTTTTTTTTCAAAAATTAAAATAAAAAATATGATCCATAAAAATTAAATAGTAATTATGTAAATTAAAATTAAATGGAAAAAAGCGATAGGGTTGATTTGATCGGTAAAAGCAAAATAGAGGACGGTAACACCACTTAGAAGCTGGGCTTTGTTGCTTATCGGTAGAAGCAACTTCTGTACACAAGCAACTTGCCACTATAAGACTTCCCAAATAGATTGAAAAAATGAACATGAATGCAATCTAACTTCTGACACTGTGCAATGCACTTTTAACCCATTTGACTGGTTGCCAAACATGTCCTTTAACTAATTACAAGTGGTGTGGATTTTTTATATATGCCTATCACCACATTTATTCTCTTATATATATAATTTAAAAAATAAAACATAATAATAATCGTATTTATATGCGTAAACATATACTACCTATAAGTCGTTACACAAATGCTGAATAAACCTAAGAAAACATATTATCAATCACTGTTAAATCAAGATCATTAGTTAAAATAATAAATCAGTCTAAAATTTGCGTAACTTCTTATTTCTATCGATCTCTGGTAAACACTTCTTTACAAAAATATTTTAATGTCATATTGAAATGTGATGGGAAGAATATTTAATTTACGGAATAACTAATTAAATGCTGCATTAAAAGATAAGGAATGACCCATGCTAAGGACCACACTTTCTATATATACATTGTTATATTGATTCACCAATGTAATATTAAAATTAGGGGAAGCCACTATAAAGTTTTTAAAAATGATGCAATCGCAAAAAGTCTAGCGATAATTAAATATATTTAATAACAACTTATAGTAGATGAAATAATAATAATAATATATTTATGATTGCTCATTTACTTCAAGAATTTCCATTGAACTTATTGGGTAGGAAGGAGTGGGAGGGCCCAGCGTTGACGTATCGTTTGTTTAGGAAGCACGATGTACATCTGTTACATATAAATTGAGATAAATTTTTTTTTACGTACTATTTTAATTTACGTAAAATCTCTTTTTTCCTACCTGAAGCATTTGAGGGTTTGGCCGACGCTAGATCAAAGCTACACTCCGTATTTTATGCATGGATGGTCCCTGTCGTTTTGGATTTTCTTATCGTATTATCCCAATGAAACCCCCGCTAAAACGACACTGCTTCTCTCCCTCCATTTGCTCTCACTCATCTCATGGCCCCACATGAAAGCAGGCGCAACCTATGTATATCATGTCTCTTTAACTCTCTCCACTGCTATCCATTGAGTCATTGACCTAACATACTTGTGATGACTTGGCAGCCATCAAAACGATTGATCCATGATTCCAATTACTCGATGCGCATGTCGTTTTTGCGCTCAACCTTTTCATGCTGTACCCTACCCTCCACTTCAAACAGGCCCTTGATTGAAAGGTTGGTTATTCATATCATCAGCTCAACAACGGTGATAGAATGGAGTTGAAATTGAGCAAGAACTTGGGAGATTTACGGCATTTAGCGGGCGACTTCGTCATTAAGGTTCTAGGCTTCTAGCTGTGTTGTTGTAGCCCAGAGAACAAAGGAAACGAACACAATCTGAGGTTCCTATGTCGTACATGAGACCAGGATTAGTGACTTTGTTGGGATCAACGTGTCCACCTCCATTGTCAAAAGGATCAGCCTACTCGTGTGGGGCTCCCTCTGCTCCAACATGTATGTAGGTCGTACTCATTTTTCAACGAAGCTGCACATAAAATGAGTGAAATATATATAATTAATTCCTTGCTGGAAAAGCTTTTAGAAGATTAGATTTTACAATTACTATACCTGTAGTGATGAGGGCAGATTTGATGGCCGCAGGAGTCCAAGTAGGATGTATAGATTTGAGAAGGGCCACAATGCCAGAAACTTGAGGGCAAGCCATCGAGGTTCCGATTCAATCTTGAAGTTAAGGGGAACGAATCCATTTGCAGTCGCATAATCAGAAGAAGCAGGTGACCATGTTGCTAGAATATTTAACCCAGGAGCTGCAATGTCAGGCTGCACATACGCATATTCATTAAGCTTTTATATACTTTGCCAAAATTTAAGAGGCTCTGATACCATGCATGTCAAAATATAAGAGAGAAAAAGCTTGGTAATTACACGTAAGCAAGTGTGTTGACTATTTGACGAAACTCAGAAATTAAACATAACCATCTAACATACTCCTGCTAATAAATTCTGATCTTGAAGCATTAGAACATAGAAGAAGACAAGGTTTTTGTTGATGGAGAGCAAGAATATGAGAACCTTCAACACTGAAGGAGACAACAGAGCTCGACCCTCTTGATGAGAAGAAAGCCACTTACTGGAGATATCTGTTGCCCCACTTTTGTGTTGGTCTTGCTGAACTTCACCGCAGGATTCCTGTCACGTTCCCCATAACCATTCTTTTAGCCTTATTAATCATTAAAAATGATTAGTTGTACATAATTATCAGCTTAATCATAAGGAGATAATAAGTTCTTAGTTCGACTCATTGTGTACATATTTTTAATTTTAAGAACTAACCTGGTGGTTCCCATGTATGAGAGTATTGATGTTGCAGTGATGAAGTCAACTTGGAGAGAGGGAATACTTCAAGAAAGAGCAACATCCTTAGTAGGAAACTGAGCAAATATGACACCCGAACCTTGGACTTCAGTTACAGTTCTTATAGAAGCCATGGCTGATCTCTAAGATCCAGATTGGAAATACAAAATTGCTTTTCCTTTAGCCAATGTTGCATCCAAGCTTCATGCTTCACAGCTCCTGCACAAAACAGACTGATTCCATGTCAAACTCATTTTCTTTTTTCATATGAGGACCTGATTTATTAATGCCGAGAATTTGAATTCATGGGCACTTTGTTGAATCTTCAGATGCTGTCTTCTCCATACACAATGGGGTAAAACTTGTTCACGTCCTTCCCTGTATATAAACTCTGACCCTATATAAGGAAACAAACTATTACTCTTTCTAGTCTGCACACTGCAAAAGGTACAGTACTATGAAGCATGCACACTTGTGATTTATGATCACCACTGTCAAAAACTAGAAATCCATAAAGAAGATACATGTTTAAATGAAAATTATGCCACTAGAACATATTAAGATCCCTGCATCGATTAATTAAACAATGAAATAAAGGTATATAACCTTGAGGTAGGTCCTATCAAGATGATATATACCTAACTCACTAAAATCTAACACGGTATCAAGATAGGTCCTATCAAATTAGCTTAATAGATATATCATGCATCTGTGTTTGTGCAAGACCTGTAGGACAATTCAAATTCAAATTCAAATACGAAGTACATGCAGGGTTTGATTGTTTGCCAATGTAATAATAGAAGGAAATGCTCTATCAAGAGTGCTAGCAGCAGCAGTGATAATCCAAGGGGCAGTATTTATAACAGTTTGAGGATAAGGTCCAGAATTGCCACCAGAACACACCACAGAAACTCCTTTAGCGGCAGCATGAAAAGATCCAATGGCCAAAGCATCATCAGCATAACTAAGAAGTAGAGGGGATGACCCAAGAGACACAGAAAGAACATCGACACCTTCAAATATTGCATCATCAAATGCTGAAAGAAGATCAGCTGAGCTGCAAGCTTTTTTAGACCAGCAGATTCTGTAGATGGCTACGTGAGCTGATGGAGCACCCCCTCTTGCTGGTCCCATCAAGCTTGCATTCTCTACTGATACTCCTGCTGCTGTTGATGCAGTGTGAGTGCCATGTTCTGATGCGTCTCGTGGAGATAAGAATTCGGATCTACCTTTCGTGTTTAATTTCCCAAATTCAGCTTCATAGCCTCTGGAATACCAGCGAGCTTCTATGATTTTCCTATCATTGTTTGAAATGTGATGAAATATTAAGTACTTGTGTGTAATCTGAAGGCTTCAGTTGTGTCTCGCGTAAGTGTTGGATTATTTATGTAATTTGTATTTTGTATGTCATTCGGAATATGTGAACATAAAGTCAGCTTGAAATTGTTTTAAGCTGACCTATTACAGTGGGAGTGGTTGAAATTCTCTCCTACTTGGCAGATGCCACGCCAATGAGAAGGTGGATTATCCATATCCTCATCCCTAAAGCTCTCTGACTCAGGCCATATGCCTGCAAATCCAACAATCACAATCCTACTTAATCATATGCATCTTCACCAATTATTTAGTTATCAATCTAAATGGCCGGATTTAGTCGGGTCATATCATATTTGAGCAATGATATGGTTAAATGGGTATGGACTATGAACTATCAAACTCACATAATAGAAACTCACATTAAATTATATAGAGAGACATCAGGTTTATGTTTTGTGTACATGTTGTGAAGTTGGGACCTTTTATACTGACCAGTGTCCAAGATGCCAATGATAATGCCTCTGCCAGATTGACTCTTTCAAAGAATTCCATTCACAATATCTGGCTTTACACTCATGAAATCCCAGCTTCTAGTCGTGTGCACACTGAGAATTCTATTTGGAATTACATGAACAATTCCTGGAATATCTGCATTTAATTAAATTGTTAAATTTGTTGGGGAAAAAGATCCCATCCTGTACTTTAAAGATCGTCCATCAAGGAAATTCCAAGTGCATAAAATCATTATTATAGAAAATTGAAGAGAGCCACTTTAAAGTAAGGAATCATAGGCATTAATGCAAGACTTTTAAATCTCCGAAGTGGACCAAACTCTCAAGAAGAGACTTCTTCATCAAAACTCAGAAAGTTTATTCAAGTGTTTTCCAAATGTATGCAAAGCAAGCATATTTAGCCAACGTGTTCTTCAGTACGATGATAGGTGATATAACGCACATATGGGAAGTCTTGTTTAATTGTCTGTTCAAAGTTACATTTCATAAACATTACAGGCTTGTTTGGTTTGCCCGTTTGAGCATCCAAAATCTATTTCTGCGTTTACTGAGACAAAACTCCTCTCACATATTTACCTTGGAATCTGTGTCCGTTCTCCCAACGGACTACCCAACTATCATGCGAAGTCTCTGTTCCTTGTCACAAGCATTTATGGGCCAACTAATGAAGCCAACGAGAAAGCCAGACAATTTCAATTTCGCACTTAATTCCCAAACAAAATAAAAAACTGAGTGAGAATCCAAACATTGTCATACCTGCAATGAGTTTATCCTGAGACTGACTTAAAGCTGCAGCAAATCCCGAAAACCCATGTCTGTAGCTGTACTGAATGTAGTTCCTAGCAGCACTTTTGCTGTTAAGAACGATGAAGATAACAGATTATAAAATTCTATATGACTGTCATTGTTATTACAGTACTTGTTATTTACAATTGGCTGATTGTGTTCAGGGGCTAGCATCTATATTCAACAAAGAGCAGGCGGCTAAACTCTTCAAATGTATTCGCTGACTTCTGCCAAAAGTACTTAAGCATGGCGATTAACTTGACATAAAACAAAATAAGAGAGAAGGATTGAAAACCTCCGGAGAATGTTTGACAGTATGTGAAGGTGAGAATCTTCAAGAAGGTCCTGTTCATTGTGATTTATGCTTCTGTCTCCCAAGTACACAATATAAACCTAAGGGGCAAAATTGAAGAAAGAAGATATGGGAAGAAACAAAAACTGAATTATCTGCTTAAGAACATCAAGCTGGGAAAGAAAAAACCCAGAAGAAGGTCATGCATATATGGAACCAAGAGGAATTGGATGAACCCACACTGCTTGAGCCAGAAGCCACAAGGAAGCAAGACCTGGCTGAGCAAGAAGCATCAAACTCATGATTAAATGGCAAGCGCGAGCCATGAGCTCGAGAAAGCCAGAACGAGCATTCAAAAGTTATGGCGCTTATGGGATAGGATAGCTTAGCTAGCCCAGCTTTGTTTTGTGCACTGTGTAGAGAGATTCTTAGCAAGTGTGATGTGAAAACTTCACTGTTAACAGACCCCCAGATGTGAAATCAGTACGTAACATATGTGCTTTATGTGAATGGATGAAGTGACTTCAGTAAATCTTGTTCTCTTTGGTTGACTTCACTGTTCACAGTAGGGCCAGTGCTCGGTGATGTCAACTCTATATTTGTCTTTTTGGGAGAATCACTGTGAGGTTACAGAAAACAAATGCAATCACACTGTGACGCAGATGTTCATATTGCACATTTATTATTGAATTTTTTAAGTAATTTCTTCCTTGAAAGTCTAAATAATTCTCCCCTTTTATTTTCCATGTTTCACATTATATAAATCCTAGTCCTCAGGAAAGAATGTTGCTTAACTGGTCAATCGTGCATGCTAGCTAGTAGTGCCTGCTTCATTAGAAATCTACTCCGATTTTGTATAGGACATCCACTCATCAATCTAATCGCTCTAAATCATGGGCCATTTGGTGAAGCGGTGAGATAAGTAACTTATTCATACAAGTACTTATGAAGAAGTGCGATTGGAAAATAAATCAGATTGTAAAAGTGATTTGTATTTGGGAAAGCGGTGGAAGAAGTAATTTATTTGTAGAAGTGAATGCGTTTGGGAACACGTTTGGATAAATGACTTATTTACAAAATTTAAAATATAAACCATGAAAATTAAATGTTAGAGAAGGATCAAACTCATAATCCCATTTATTTTATTTTGTTTTGTTTTATCTTATTTTATTTTTTTATTTTATAATGTTTTATTATTATTATTATTTGGTTATAAAACCAACATGCACACGAGCGCGGCCACAATCCAATTCCATTCATGCCACTACATGCGTCGTCGCTGTGTTGCTGCACAAGTAGAAGCACGAGCTGCGGGGGCCACACAAGCTG
>JANTPZ010013673.1:0-12384 GCA_025593235.1 Vachellia pachyceras
AAATATATACATAAATCAACAAGGGTTGGTGGCTCCAAATAAATGAATTTTCTCTTTGCCAGCAAATATATGAATGGAATAGACCGTTGGTAGAGAATATATGAAATGAATTTTCAATAAAAATGTTTGAATCATTATTTATCAAAGATCTTGTACCTCTTATTTTGATTATTTTCTCTCTTTTTATAATCAATTATAATAGGAATTTTCTGGATCCATAATAAAATTCAATTAGATTAAAAGCTTATTTGGCTTCCTTTTTAAAACTTATGTTTGGTTTTAAAACCTAGATTTTACCTCCAAAACATAGGTTTTGTTCAAGTACTCACTTTTTCAAAAAAGCTATTTTGTATACAAAACTTCAGTTTTGAAAAAGTTATTTTTTTATCAAATCACACAACCTCTCCTAATAAATTTTATGTTTCCTACTTGTTTTTTCTTTCTCTCCCTTCTTTCATACATACCTTTTGCCTCTGAATCTGTAAAAGTCAATAACTTCCCAAACACAATCATTTTTTAAATTATAGATTTTACCTCAGAATTTATAAAAGCTATTCTCCAAAACTTAGATTTTATCTCAGAATCTATAATGTTATTCTCAAAATGACTTCTAAACAAGCTCTAAAATATTTTTAAAGTTCAATGTTGCCTCTCACATCCCTTTTCACCTTTCGGAATTGAATGCTTATTAAAAATGATAAGCTCTTTCAACACATCATATATGGATCGTTTATACTTTATTTAGATGGTCCAGATATGATTTTTTTTCTTTTTTATTTTTATAAAAACTTATTTTATTGGGTATAAAATCTAAAATAAAATTAATTTATTAAATATCATATTTTTAAGTAATGTTTTTCAGTTAAAAACAGATATTGACAGTCTAAAATCAAATCTGAATTATCCATATTTAATTATTGGGCGAGCTCATCACTCTCAAGAGATAACCACCAAGCCAAGTCGCTTTCTTATTTGTCTTTTGCAAAAGCTGTATTAATTATAGGCAATCTGCTAGGTCGATCGCGAAAAAGGAAAAAGGAAAAAACCCTATCCTTTTTTTTTGGAATGAAAACTAAATGCCATTACTCAAAACCGAAATTACACCAAAACAGAAGGACTACTAATCCCCCCTTCCACCATCTATTGTAAGGAAAATGGAGGTTGATTATAAAAGTAGAAATTACCTACAAGGTTATGGGCCATTTTGACAAGTCCATCTACCACCTATTCCTATATCTTAAGACATGTTGAAGACAATGACCAATTTCAAGATATAGACAAACGAACTTCATCAATAATATCTTGGAATGAATGGTTTGCCTCGCATCCTCAGAATACTAGGTTGACAGATTTCACACAATCTGTAACTACTTTAATCCTTCTGTATTCATTTACCCAACATATCTGTAACCTGTGAATAAGCCCAATGAGTTACAGGACACATGCTTATTCAGATACATGCTTCAATTAGCTTTTCTATTAATAAATTATGAATAATTTATTTTTAAAGACGATAAAAAATGTGACTTTAATTTATTCAATATTAATGGCTGCCTAAATTCCAAATAAATATGTTGCGTGAGGCGTGATCCAACTTCTGCCACCATAAATAAATAAATGAGCATATGTGAATGAATGAGGGAAAAAGTATTATTTCATGATTGGTAAGTATATTTAATTAAATTGCAAATATATACACAAATCAACAGGGTTGGTGGCTCCAAATAAATGTTTTTCCCCTTTGCCAGCAAATATATGAATGGAATATACCGTTGGTAGAGAATATAGTAGAAGGCTCATTTTTGAAAAAAAAATCAATTAAACACACTTATACATGATCGATTAATCAATTTCTAATCATATACGAGGATAACCCGGTTTGTTTGGAGGTTATTTTGAGGGAGAAAGAAAGAAAAAGTATGAAAGAGGTAAGAGAAAGAAGTAAAACAATAAGAAAGAAAAAATAGAAGGAAGGGAAAAGCAGGAAAGAGGAAATATAAAGAAGGAAAAAATATGAAAGAGAAAATTAGTGTTGGGAAATGGGCTGGCCCGCCAGACCGCGGGGCAGCCCGCCACTTTTTTTTTCTATTTTTAAATTTTATTTTTATTATTATTTTATTAAAATTTTCTTTTAAAAAACAATACAACAAATTTATATAAAATTTACCAAATCTATTTAATTTTTTGGAAGAAAAATACAATACATTTCTAAAAAAATAATCAACAATGTTTACAATACAAAAATATAATACATAATCAACAATATCCAAAGTAAGTATGCATTTAAGATGAAAAATAAGGTTTAAAATAATATTTGAAGTTATTGAAATATTATCATCTTTCTATTAAAATATAAAAGGTTTAGTTTTTAAAAAAAATAAAAAAGGGTTGTCCCGCCAACTCGCCCCAACCATTTTCATAAACCCGTGTGAGCCCGCGGGTTAGGGGGCTAAACCCATTTTATCGGTACTAGAGAAAACATAGGTTTCAAATCGAGGTTTTGTAACAAAAATAACTTTTTTGAAAATTGTTTGTGCTTGAACCAAACCTAGATTCTTGGTCAAAACCTAGGTTTTAAAACTAAATTTAAGTTCTGAGAATAGCTTCCAAACAAGTCCTTAGATTAACGGGAAAATCTAGTTTTACAGTGTGATTTTATGATTAATGAGATAAGCATTGGTTTGCGTGACCATACTCTTCAAAATCGAATACAGACAAACATAATGGACTTGTTTGGGAAAGCGTTAGAGAATGATTTTTAAGCAAGCTAATGTAAATATGTGCAAGGGATTATCTTGTTTTGCGGAAAAATACTGTGGAACATGTTTTTAGCCTTGCTTACCTCTTTGCCAAACAAGCCAATTTTATATTTGCAATGCCGTAGATAACAATTTTATACATGCTACATCCTGTGTAACCGATCTAAAATAAATTTTAACTATACAACTATGGTGAAAATTAGTTGATGAGTTTGTTTGGGTTCTAAATATAACATCTTAATCTATCTTATAAGCCAATTTTATTTTTTTAAAATTATCTCTACTAATAAAATCACCCAACATAACTCTAGTGAGGATTAGGCTGAATAAAATAAATCATATTCAGCATACTGGATCATTTTTCTAGCAATTTTTGGTATTTTAAGCATTTTAGAGTACTTTTTTTAGTAATACTTGGTATTGTAATTTGTAAAGGTATTTTCAAATAATTTTTTGTGCTTCCCACACTTCAAACTGTTTTTTTTTTTTCAATAGCACTTGGTGTTCTAAGTTAATGGCATTCATTGTTGCCGAGAAAATTACTTCAAAGATAAGACTGCACCAAAATTCATGACATCCTAGGTGTGGCCAAAAAACAATTTTTTTAAAAATGGATGGACTGCAGATCAATTTAATGGTGTGTTTGGAAGCTATTTTGAAAATAACTTTTACAGATTCTGAGGTAAAATCTAAGTTTTGGAGAATAGATTTTGGAAAATAGATTTTACAGATTCTGAGGTAAAACCTAGATTTTGAAAAGTGATTTATGTTTGGGAAATTATTAGTTTTTACGGATTATGAGGCAAAAATGTTGGTAGGAAAGAGGAAAGATAAAGAATGAAAAGTAGGAAATAAGAAAGATAAGAAAGAAAAGTATGAGAGAGGAAAGGGAAAGAAAGAAAAAGTATGAAACGGGAAAGAGAAAGAAGGAAAAAAAGTAGAAAAGATAAAAGAGAAAGAAGGGAAAAAGTAGGAAAGAGAAAAGAGGAAAAAGTAGGAAAGAGAAAATCTAAGTTTCAAAACCTAGGTTTCAAACCGAGATTTTGGGCTTGTTTGGAAGCCCAGTTTAGAAACATAGGTTTGAAACCTTGGTTTTCTCTTTCATACTTTCTTTTTACTACTTTTTTTTTCTTTTCTCTTTTTTACCTTTTTCTCTTTCTCTCTCTTACTTTCCTCTTTCCTACCCACTCTTTCCTACTTTTTTGCCTCGGAATCCGTAAAAGCTATAACTTCCCAAATATAAGGGCTCGTTTGGCAACCTGGTTGCCAAAACCTAGATTTTCTCTTTCCTACTTTTTTCTCTTTTCTCTTTCATACTTTTTCTTACTGTCTCTTTCTTACTTTCCTCTTTCCTACCCACTTTTTTGCCTTGGAATCCGTAAAAGCTATAACTTCTCAAACATAAATCATTTTTCAAAACCTAATTTTTACCTCGGATTCTGTGAAACCTAGATTTCAAAATAGCTTCCAAACAACCTCTTATCACTTTTCAAAACTTAAGTTTTACTTCGGAATCTGTGAAACCTAGGTTTCAAACCTGATTTCCAAACAAACCCTTTGTAACCAAAATAGTTTTTATGAAATTTTTTTATGCTTGGATAAAACCTAGGTTTTGGAGTAAAATCTAGGTTTTAAAACCAAACCTAGAGTTCAGAAATAAGAGGCAAACAAGCCCAATTTTTTCTTAATACTTACATTAGCATTAATAATGAAATAAACCAACATAGAATTAGTTTAATGCTACAAGCCTAATTAGTTTCTTACATATTTAGGCCTCACAAAAATACATTTACGCAAATCGAGATAAAATACATCTCATATATCTCTCTCATAAACTATAAATTGTATTAAAAAGATAGATTCTACCGTTATCGAACAGAGAAAAGAAGAACGTTGGTAGATGAGAATTATTTAACACTTTTTTTTTTAAGTTCACTAACTTTTTTATCTTTTTTTTTTTTTAATTTCCCCCTTCGACGTTTGAGAATATTAAATTCAGAGAACTCCTTCGTCAAATTGCCCACCAACTGCCAAGTGTCTCTTCTTGAAAATGATTCACTTATTTATTTTTCTTCCATGATCTAAGGCTCCCGACACCCACCTCTCCAATTCGTCCTCTTGTTAATTACAGAATAATATTACCTCAAAAAAAATCTTAATTCATTGTATTTTCTTAAATTTATAATTTTTTAAATATCCTTATCTTTTAAAACATCATGTTTATTTGATTTAACTTATATGCCGTTTTTTTTAATTTTTTGTGAATATACAATTTTACATTTTCATTTATTATACGTTGACTTCACTTTCTTACGTTATAATAAATATTAAATAAGAATAAAATTGAATTTTTTTTAAATTTTAAGTTATAGTTAACGTAATTTCTTATTTTTCATATTTATGTAAAACATGTTGGAAGTGATTTATAACAGGATAAGAGAAGTAAACTTCACTAGTAAATAGCCGAATTCAAGAAAACTAATACAAGTTTGTTTTATATAACTCATTTAACTAATTTTTTAATATTTATAAATTAATTATTTAGTTTTTACACTAAAAAGTGAAATAATTACCATGTCATATGTTTAATATATCATGTTCAAAAAGCTGGATCAATTAACTTTGCAAGATCGATAAATAAATTAATATATTTTTTCAACTAATTTGCTTAATTTATAAATTGATATATAATCTAATTATACGTATAAATATTTTAAAGTACATCTTGTGATTAAGTAATGTATTTAATTTTTTCAAAAAAATCAACCTATTTTAATATTAAGAATCAATGGTAATATATCAAAGATCTAAGATAATATTTTTAAATATGTGAATTATTATCTCTAATTTTTAATATAATAATTAACTAATTTTTTAAAAAAGATTAAAGAAACTAATCAAATCATATATTTATAATTTTTTTCTAAAATAATTTATTTACTTGTAAAATGATATATAATTTGGGGAATATTTTTCAGTTATAATCAAATGATTTGTTTAGTTTTTTTATTTTTTTAAAAATTAAATAACTTATGGTTTATTATCTTTGGGCATAGAAAATTTAAAAACTTCACGCGGTTTGGACATCTGATAAGATTCCACTCACATTTATTTAAAAAGGCTAAAGAGAGAGAGAGAATTCTCCCATCAGGGGAGAGGGAGAGAGAGAATTCTTTCATCAGCCGTCAGTCATCATCATTGGAACTTCTGTCGCCGAAGATACAGTGAGAAAGATATATATGCTTTTCTTTAGTTTTCTTTTACCTGCACGCAGACACAGCCTCTCTCTCTCTCTCTCTCTCTGTATCTCTCTGCGCCCTCTCAAAGCGTTACTGCAGCTTCTATTCCTTCTTAGTTATTTATTTTTCTTGAGGCACAAAAATTATTATTTATTTTTCCCTATAAAATCTTATTATGTTATGCTCAGCTGTTCATTTTCGGCTCGATTCTTTGCTTTCCTTCAAAACTCTCCCAAATCCCACCACCACCCTTCCATAAATCACAACCTTCTCGCCTTATTTTGAATATCCATTTGACTCTCTCTCTCGTTTTTTGTTCGTGTTTTGGTGCTTGGAAGCCGAGATTTTTAGTTAAGTTTATTTGGGTTCGATTGATCTTTGCTGGTACCTGGTAAGGCACGACGGAAGCGGTTATATCGTGGATTTGACGGTGTAATATTCAGAGTCTTGATTCGGCTGAAAGGAGGAGTGATAAGAAGAAGAAGAAAGGGATGGAGAAGTACGAACTGGTGAAGGATATAGGATCTGGGAATTTCGGGGTGGCCAGGCTTATGCGCAACAAAGAAACCAAGGAGCTGGTTGCGATGAAGTACATTGAACGAGGTCACAAGGTGCATGCAATTTCGAACTTCTTTCTTGCACTGTATAACATTTTGGAGCTGAAAACTACTAAGACTATTATTTTGCAACTCCTAAACAATTGGTTGTGCGTCTATTTGGTTGTATGGTTTTCTTTTTTCTTTTTTTGGCTAAGTGTACTATTTTATATACACGTCTGTGATTGTGGACGCCTAATCTATGTTTTCCAGATTGATGCAAATGTGGCCAGGGAAATCATAAACCATAGATCTCTTCGCCATCCGAATATAATTCGGTTCAAGGAGGTCTGTATCCATTTGCTTATGATTAATGATTCAATCACATTTTGCTTTGAGAGTGATTATTGTCTAATATGGGTTTTCAGCTTTGCAGGTGGTACTAACTCCAACTCATCTTGCAATAGTCATGGAGTATGCTGCAGGTGGAGAGCTCTTTGAGCGAATATGCAATGCTGGAAGATTCAGTGAAGATGAGGTTATATCTCTACCCTTTACTTAATTTTTAAAGAAGTCTATTGTGGTGCTCGAGTGGTCATAAGTCTTAGTTTTTGCAATTGTTGAATGAGTAGACATTGGATTTATAATAGCATGAGGGTGTTTAGCTGACTTGTATAAGAGAATGGGTAAACCTGCAAACCATGCTTAATTGCTCATTAGCTAGGTAGCACAGTTGGAGCTGTTGGCTAGTTTGCTAGTCCAAGGACTTGAGTAAGTGATGTGTGGTTATCAGCACTCTCATAGATTTAAATTCTAGCTTAGACAGATGTAATTTCTGTGTGACTAATTCAAGCGAATCCGAGGTTCTAGTTTAGTTCTAGTGTGGATTCCATGCTTTTGGCAGAATATGGAGGGGTGCATTTGCTGGCCTGGACACAGTTCAACTGAAATGCCAAAAACATAAAAAAAGTTCGAGTTTTTTTTCAACAACAAAATTGGAGTTGTTTGCTGAACTCATAGCACCTCTCAATTAATTATCCTTTTCTATATTTTTCTGGATCCAAAGCTTTCATAATTTCCAGCTTGCGAGAGAGCTAGCATAATTTTCTACTTTATGAAGTCATTCTGTGTCACTCATTGAAATAGTGGAGATTATTTGATTGATTGAACTAGAGAGCTAGATTATTTGCTAGAGAGCTAGCATAATTCGTTAACCTTATTGGGTGACATCTCTTTTTTCTTTCTTTTTCCTGGCAACTTGTTGAAGGGAGAAAGTTTCTTACTATCTATTTCCGTGTCGACCTTCTTCTGAGAAACTTGATGCAGGAATGAATTTTAATTTGTTTTTCATTCTTGCTGTATTCCAGGCTAGGTACTTCTTCCAGCAGCTCATCTCAGGAGTTAACTACTGTCATTCCATGGTAAGTGAAAGTTTTTCTTTGTATTTAAGAGTGTACCATTAAGTGTGTTTAAATATGCTTCCTTTACTCCTCTCTTGTGTCATTTTCTTTTTAATTTTCCTTGTTCTGCAGCAAATTTGCCATCGAGACTTGAAGCTAGAGAACACCTTGTTGGATGGCAGCCCAGCTCCACGTCTGAAAATTTGTGATTTTGGTTATTCTAAGGTTCAAATATAGATTTGTATCAGTATTATCAATTCTAAATGTTTTAAACAATTGTTGGTATATTTGACACATTTTGTAAGCTTTATTCTTTCAGTCATCTCTGCTTCATTCAAGACCTAAATCAACAGTTGGAACTCCAGCCTACATTGCACCAGAGGTTCTTTCGCGTAGAGAATATGACGGAAAGGTAATCTAGCTTCAACCATGCAAAAAAGTTTCAGATTGTGACAGATGGTTCATAAAACAGATGTGCACACAACATATGGAGCATTTGAAGTACCATAGTATGAATTGTTACTCCTCTCAAGTCCTTCCTCCCAAAATTGACCAACTCTTTTGACAGATGGGAACTTTCTTATACAAGGGTTTTGATGTTTCTTATCTCTCCCAGTTTGATATGGGCTTGCGCTTATTTATCTCTACTTTATGTTTCTTTTCCATCCTTTACAACCTGTGAATATAGAACTATTAGACCGAGCACAGCTGATAAATGAACTCAAATTTTGTTATAAATTTCCTTGTATAAAAAAGACATTTAGTTTCCATCTATGAGCTTCAGTAGCTTGTAATCTCCTTTGTGTTAATTCCTTGAGATTTGGAAAGCATTTTCACTTTTACCTGTTTGACATATAAAGTCTGAAACTGGGAAGAGCTATTACTTTTGTATTTGACAATCAGGATTCAGGTCAAATATCTAACTGATACTTCAATGACTTGGAACTTCTACAACTGTCATTGAGTGCACTGTGGCATATTGAGTTTTGATCATACTGACTCTATGTAGTTTGAACACTTCTAAAAAAAAATCCTTTTGTTGTTTTACATTTTGTGATGCTTCAAAATGTAGCTGAACCTTTTGGTTATTTGTTGTGTCATGGTGTCTGCATCAATGACATTATGAGATATTAATGATGTTTATTTCGTTCTATTATGTGTTTTTTCAGTTGGCAGATGTATGGTCTTGTGGAGTAACTCTTTATGTAATGCTAGTGGGAGCATACCCATTTGAAGACCAAGAGGATCCCAGAAACTTCAGGAAAACCATAAATGTGATCTTTTTCTTCTCTTTTTACTATTCCAGTTGATAAATCGATAAAAAGCTTCCAACTCATAAAAGCGCTTCACCTTTCTGACTTCATACATTCTTATCCAGCGAATTATGTCAGTTCAATACAAGATCCCGGACTATGTTCACATATCTCAGGATTGTAGACACATGCTATCTCGCATTTTTGTTGCAAATCCAGCTAGGGTATGTATATGACATGCTGCTTAATGCTACCCAGTTTTATTTTAATCATTTGCTTTCTTATAGAACTTGCAGAAAATTTTTCAGCTATGGCACTATAAACACTCTAGTTGTCTCTGACAAGTTCGTAATCATAGATGCTTGGAGCTCTCTTTGTCCTTTTCCTTGTTGGGTCCTTGAATGATGATGGACATGATCCATCAATTTAGCCCTTTGTAGAGAATTCCTATTATTCGATTCCAAAGTTTTAAAAATCCATCGATACGATTGATCTTTTGAATTATCAGCAGGATAAATATTTGTGGATTTTTATAAATAAAAAAAGAGTCAGTCAAGTACTGATACTTCTCTTCTGAAGGCTAAACTCATGGAGCATGCATTTTTCAAGGACTGAAATGTTGCTTGCTGCTCTTGTTTTTGTTAAGTTCAAACAAATGCTCAGTGAGTTCCCCCTGCACAATTTGGGAGTTCAGCGCTGCTTAAAAAACCCTTCTTAACAGAAATGGATTATAATTATAATCTAGCAAATAGTATGTGGTCACTGTATCTGGCTATTTTATCACAGAGAATTACCATCAAGGAGATCAAGTCCCACCCATGGTTTCTAAAGAACTTGCCAAGGGAATTGACAGAAGTGGCTCAAGCTGTGTACTACAGGACAGGAAACCCAACCTTTTCTCTTCAGAGTGTAGAAGACATCACGAAGATTGTTGAGGATGCTAAAACTCCTGCCCAAGTTTCGAGGTCCGCCGGTGGATTCGGCTGGGGAGGAGAAGAGGATGAGGAAGAGGAAGAAACAAAACATGGAGTTGCTGCTGCTGAGGAGGTGGAGGAAGAAGAAGATGATTATGAAAAAAGAGTCAAGGAGGCACAGGCTAGTGGAGAATTTAATGTAAGTTGAAAAGTTTGTTGAGCGGATTTTTGGTTTACTTGGTTCTTGGGAACCTTGAAAAGGATGAGTGTTTTTCTTGTGTGTATAAAAATTGGGTGTTCTATATAGGACATGAATGTCGTTGTTGTTGTTTTTTTTTTTTTTGTAGATGTGAATTTCTTGAGTATCGTAGCTATTAGGCTGTCTTGTGAGCTTGAAAGCAGCAAGATCTTGAAACAATTGACTATTACTTCTTCTTGTTTTTTTTTGGTGAAAATTGACTATTACTTCTGTTCCGCTCATCTCTCTTTTTTCTGTGAAGAATTGATGTGAACGGAAATGAATGGAAGATAATGGAAAGGAAAAAAATGGAAAAATTTTTAGCATGTAATGTTTGGTACTCATTGAAATAGAAAATAATTTGATAGAAAAATTTATGTTTAGTTAGGTTAAAATGACAGTAAGATATGTAGGAAAATATTTAAAATAACTATGTTACTCCTTTTTAACAAAATATGGAAAATGATATTTCAAAATACATAATTAACAAAGTTTCTTACCAACATCTTTGTATGAACATTTCCAACCAAAAGAAATCAAATCCGCGTTTAACAGCAAATAAGCAGATCAAAATCTGTTTTTTTTAAAAAAAGGCCATAGAGCTAGAAGCTTCAATGGAGTTGCTGTGGCTGAAGAGAAACAGAGCACGAAGGCAGAAATTGGAGCGTTAATCACCGTGGTTGGGGTGGAAAAATGCGGTGTTTGGCAAAGCTTCTGAACACCCAAAAAGCACATTCAACAGTGTTTTTTTGCAAAACGAGATAATCCCCTTCACACATTTACCTCATAAATAGTAAAAGTACTTCTCCAACGCTTTTCCAAACGGAGATGAAGCCATTGCTTGCTTTAGATAGATCTATTGAATGAAAAACAAGCAGCGCCGTCACCACTGCAGATGAAGACAACGTGTTTGTTTGGTTTGCACGTTCAAATCACGTTGCATACAGATTGAAATAAAAACTACTTCCACATATTTACTACATAATCCATAAAATCACTCTTCAAACGGATCCTCAGACCCGCAAGTATATCCTTGGAAGAAAGGTTCCCGCAAAAATTGGTGGAAAGAGGGCTTTCCATAGATGAATGAAAATTTTCCGTGGGAAAATGCTGTCTTAGGAAAAATGGTACACCTAACATATTTGAGAGATGGAAAATTTGAATTTTCCATTTCCTTCCCAATTTTTCTTTCAACCAAACATGCCATAAGTGATTTTGAGTGGTATGATGTAAATATAAGAGAAATATTTTACTTAAATACATGTAATCTTGTTTGAAGTACCGTTAAATTTTGAATGTAAATAATGGACTTGTTTGGAACAACGTTTTCAGAAGCTAAACGCACATTCAACAATATTTTCATATAAAACGAGATAATTTCCTCAATATATTTACCTCGACTTATGTAAAAGTACTTCTCTATCGCGTTCCCAAACGTACACAATGTTATTTGGAGCATTTTTTTGGTATAAACCATCCGGTATCCTGGGGTATCCTGGGTTCATTGCCCGCCCCAGACTAATCCGGACCCCCGCGACCTTACGGTGGTAGCGAGGTACCGATGGGACAACCTCTTTGAGGTTGCGTTAATTATCGCGGCTGTCACTCCCCAGGGTTCGAACCCTCACCCTGAAGAATGCTGGTAGTAGCTCTTACCAACTCTACCAAGCGCCCATTGGTATTTGGAGCATTTTTTACCTGAACTATAGCAGCGGCTACACACTTCCCAAGTTCATATTTTTCCAAGTTTGGCTAATTTCGACTCGTTGGGCTTGCCCTTTTAACCATGTTCAAATGGAGGGTTGGGCTTATGTTCGAGGGTGTAAAAGGAAGTAGAGTTTAAAAGGGCTAACCCTTTAGTGCTATGGAGTGTGGGCCGGTCCCTTTACAAGCTTGATAATTTTTTAATTATTAAAATAAAAATACTTCCTCTCTCTATACTTACACGTAGAGGTGGTAAAACGGGTTGGGCCCGCGGGCCCAACCCGCCACTTTGTGGCGGGTTGTGTTAACCCGCCCCGCCTAGCCCGCGGGTAGGGGTGGGA
>JANTPZ010013674.1:0-11776 GCA_025593235.1 Vachellia pachyceras
TTTGATCGATGATGAGAATCCCCCTGTTTCCTTTGTCAAATTTTCGCCCAATGGAAAGTTTATTCTTGTTGGGACTTTGGACAACACTCTGGTACTTCTACTCAATTGTTACTCTCTATCATTCCATTTCCATAGTTTATATTTTCTTATCATTAGGTTTTCAGCGACAATGTATGTTTTTTTAGCTGACTATACGTGTGTTCTTTATGTGTCGGAGCCTTCCTTTTTCATGTTTATTTATCATCTTATGAGACATTCATGAAATTGACTAATATCTATAGTAGACTCATTTAAGATATTTGGAGATTTGGCTTATTTGCTGCTTTCTCGAATTGTTAAAATCTCCAAATTGTGTAGATTAATGGTGACAGACTAATTAAATTTGTAAGCGTTCCTCATCGAAGAGGTTTGTTTCCTTCCTGTGTGTTGAGAGAGTTCCAAAAGAAAGAATCTCTGAGCCAACAGCTATTCACAACCTAGGCCTAGACCCTAAATTGCTGTATTTTCTGTTGGAATCTCTTTAGCTTGTTGAATGGTAACGAATTAATTTGACTCCACGTGTTTTTCGTTATCCTGGTAATTTATTTCCTTCTCCATGAGAAGAAAGATGTTCTGAGCTAATTACTATCTCAATCCCTGATTTCCTCAGTCGTTTGTTTGCCATATTAGATAGTGAAGGATTAAATATTACTAGTAATTTGTGTTCTACAGAGCGCAACTGAGCTGATTATAATTTTCTTTTTCTCTTTTCGAATCCAAAACGCAGAGAATCATATACTACTTTGTTCCTGGAGTTGAACTGACCACTATGGTGTTAATTAAGTAGAAAGTTTCATACTCTGTCTTGCTATATTCGTGTGTTTCACTGGTGTGCCTTCAGAAACCCAGCAGAACTTTTGAAAATATGGGTTTTAAAAATGGAAATATGATACTTGACTGCTGAATGTACTTGTGAACTTTATCACTTGTATAT
This sequence comes from Vachellia pachyceras, assembly GCA_025593235.1. Lineage (NCBI taxonomy): Eukaryota > Viridiplantae > Streptophyta > Magnoliopsida > Fabales > Fabaceae > Vachellia > Vachellia pachyceras. The sequence continues at coordinate 974 of JANTPZ010013674.1, forward strand.
TTTAATCTAGAGTTTCAGATTCAATCTAGATTTTGGAATATGTTGGCCGCATATGATATACACTCTTATTTTCTAGCGTTGCTGTATTGGAAAGCAAAATGAATTGTTTTTCATGTTCGATTTTTCTGTGGGATTCTACTTTGTGCATAAGATATTTATTGCATGAGTTACCTCCAGCCATTTGCATAGTTTGTTTCTTGTTCATTGACTTAGCGGTCAAGTTGCCGCCTTGGTTCTCTACAACAGAAGTAAACAACTTCTTCATTAATCTTTTAGAATCTAGCAAGTTTAGTTTTCTTGTTCCTGACTTCATACGGGAATTTTCATCATTAATGTTGCAGAGGCTGTGGAACTATTCAACTGGGAAGTTTCTTAAAACTTACACAGGCCATGTTAATTCAAAATATTGCATTTCCGCTGCCTTCTCTATAACAAATGGGAAGTATGTCGTTGGTGGTTCTGAAGATAACTCTATTTACTTGTGGGATCTACAAACGAGGAAAACAGTTCAGAAACTGGAAGGGCACTCCGATGCTGTTATTTCTGTGTCATGTCACCCTACAGAGAACATGATTGCTTCTGGTGCTCTCGGCGGTGATAAAACCGTGAAGATCTGGACTCAACAGAAAAACTGAGTTATTTTGAATTCCTTCTGGGTGAGGGGTCGCCTATGGTTTTGTTAAACTTGAGTTAGGAGGATAAAATAACTTAGTCATCAAACCTCTCTGCTTATTTTCTGTTAGAGTTCTCGGATACAGGAACTTGGAGCTTCACCAGCTGTATGTTCAAGTAGATCACCTTTCTAATTTAAAGGGTTTCAGTATGTAGGAACTGTTTTTTTAGTGGATATCAAATTTTAATGGCCCTTTGAACGTTAAGAACCAATCAGAGATTGTTTGCAGTTTGGCTTCTCTGGTATTTCCTTGTTACATCTCTGCTCCTTATCCATCACCAGCCCCTTTTCAAATTTTAGTTACTTTGAATTGTAGAGTGGCATCTTTTGGTTAATAGTCTATTTAAAGATATGGTTTTTGATAAACCATAGTGATTTATGTAATTTATGTAACCGACCTCACCTTAAATGAGATATAACTTTATTGTTGCATTGTAAATTTATCTTTTCTGTCTGCACAGTAGAGAAGCTGTTCAGATTTGTGTGGTATTTGAAGCTTGGATGGCGCTTTGTGATGCAGTCACCTTTATATGCAATTAGGGTTCAGTTTCCCTTTCAAGTCCCAAGTAAAAGAAGTGCATGTTTGGGAAAATGTTTAGGTTCCCTAAATGTACGGTCAATAGTTTTTTTTAACAAATTGAGATAATTTTATTTACATATTTACCTCGTAAACCGTAAAAACACTTTTTCACCATTTTTCCAAACTGGTTCAAATAATATCTGACACGTTACCATCACTGGTTAACAAGTATTATACTCGTGCCTATTTCGTACCTGGGATCTAGTTGTAATTGTCCGTGGAATTTATCCCAAAGCCTCAAAGTTAAATTGGATGACCAGGCATAAATTGGGTTCCGTTCCCTTGGGTCAAGTAATTGTGCCATTTATCTCATCCCAAGAAAATCCACGTTGCCCTACTTAGAGAGGTGGATGTGAAGTACTACATCTGTTGAAAGGGATGGAGCATGCCTTATAAGGGTGTAAATACCTTCCCCTTATGGACGCATTTTCTGGATTATTGTAAAAACCCAATAAAACAAAACCATACTATATTTACAAAAAGGACAATATCTGCGAGACATCTTTTTACATGCCACATTAGGATTATGGATAATACATTTGCTGCCATGATGAAAAGGCAGGGTGACAAAGGATATCCTTATCTTATTCCCCTTTGCATTTCTACCTTTACTATCCTTTTCCTTGACACCACCAGATTCAGTAAACACATTTCATTATCCAACCTATCTATATCTCCCCAAAACCCATTCTTCTTATGACTTCCTCTATAAATCTCCACCCTAGCCTGTCATAGGCTTTATTCAGATTAAGATTAATCTTTACTGTCATTTCCACCTTGCCTCCTTTCTTCTTATTCTTCAAGTAATGAAATGCTTCATGAGCTATAATGATGTTATCTTGTATTAATCACCCCACTACGAAAGCCCTATAGTTCTCTGTGGTTGTTCTCATTAGTAGTGATTTTATCCTATTTATCAATATTTTTGACACACTCTTGTAAGCAAAGTTACACAGACCTATTGGTCTGAAATGCCCTACACTTTCAGCATTATCCATTTCAAGGATTAGAACCGCATTTGTGCTATTCAGTGGCTCCATCTTAGCATCCTTTATGAAAAAAATCTTGCACCATGTTTATCACTTCTCTGTTAACTTCCCCCCATGCAGCATGGTAATATACTCCTGAATATCCATGTGGGCCGGGTGCCTTTGGTCCATGCAATTGGAAGATTGCCATCCTTATTTCTTCCGTTGTAAAGTTTTTTCTAGCCTCAAAACATCCTGTTTCTGTTACACTTTTTTTCACGTATTGCAGTGTTTTATCCACTTATCCAACACCATTTGAGGTAAACAAGTCCTTATAGAAGGTAGTAAAATCTTGATTTATTTCTTCTTCCTTCTTCATCCATCGGCCATCAGCTTCTCTCAATTTAACCACATTATTTCTTATTCTTCTTTGTATTGTATTCGAATGAAAAAACCTTGTGCTTTTGTCACCAAACTGTAGCCAGTTCACCCTAGATCGTTGTCGCCAATACTTTTCTTCCCTATCCCACACTTCACTTGCTCAATCTCTTGGTTGAGTATCTCAATCTCTGATTTATTTTCTCTGGTTAGGACCCCTTTTTGCACTCTTCAAGTTTCTTTGTTAAAACTTCTACTATATTCATTGCATTTGGGAATACTCTTCTTCCCGTTCTATTAAAGCCATTCAGAGTGTATCTACCTTATTTATTAGGACTTGTATTTTATCTTCATCTTGCAGTCCCTTTCACAATTCTCTTTTGACCACTTTCGTGAAATCTTCATGTTCTGCCCATGGAGCCTCAAATCCGAACATCTTTTCACAGTCCACCAAGAGCAGGTGATGATCAGAAGCAACTGGCTCTATATGGAATGCCAATGCTTCTTATTCTTTCTTGCAACTTAGGAAAACTTCATTTATGATAAATGGGGTACAATTGAAAAAGTCTTCCAACAATCATATTTATGGCGATTTCCTCCCGAATTCAAGAATATCATTAAGGAGTAAAAATCAAAATAAATTTTTCATTGATGGTGATTGGGTTTAGATTAGAAAGTTCTTTGCTTTCTTGCTCAATATGAAAAATAAAAAATGAAAATAATTTTAAAAAGCCTCATTGACGTTAATCGGTACCACTTCAAGTAGTTTTAGGTATGAAAAATTAATAAAAAATGAAAAAAATAAAAAAGATGTGGAAACCCTACTTGCTTCCTATAAAAAGGAGAGTAGGGGTTGAAGCAAAGGGTTAGTTTTTTGGTAGGAGAAAGTTAGAGAAGGAGGCAAGAAGTAAACATTCCTTCGTCTTCTCTTTGAATAATACTTATGTGATTAATATACATGAAGTATGAGTTATTTTCAACGTGGTCTTTAAATAAAATCAGAGAACATCCTTTTTGAAAAAGAAAAATGAAAACTTTTTGAAATAGTTCTACGCCATGTGAGGTTTTCAAAACCTCTTCAAACAAAATTGATTGTACTTCCGGATGGGGTTATGAAAATCTCCTCATGAAATACGATCTAAAATTTTTATCAAATTCATTCTTCCTTCGAGAAATAAACAATAAGAAATTTCTTTTAAAATAAAAAATACCAAGTAAAAAATAATACTTTTTAGTGAATTAAATAAAATATATTCTTAAAAAAAATCAAATGACACTCATTTTTACCTCAAACTACATAATATTTGATTCTTTAAAAGGTACGTAGGCCTTAGGTTTTCATCATAAATCAAGTTCAACCTTGTAAGCATATTTTTTCTTTCTTTGTTAATTTCCTTTTTTTATTGTATATTTCCATTATTCTAATTTTTCGTTACTTGTTGTATTTTTTTTTTATTTTTTCGTTTTTTGCTTTTTCCCTTTCGTTTGCTTTTCCTTTTATTTTATTTTATTTGTCTCTTTCTCTCTCTCTTTACTTTATCTTGATTCTTTTATTATAACTTTCTCTTATCAAGTAAATATTTTTTTTATTTTTGTTGGGTAATTAAATATTTTTTCCAGACCATATTATTTTAAATAACAAACTTAGAGTAACAGTTCTCATGAACAAGTGTTGTTGGGTGTCTAACACCTTTCCCGTACACAATCGACTCCGAAACCCTATTCTATTTTTGTAGACCATGTTTATTTAAAAAAAGGTTTTCAAAATTATTTCTTTTAAAATTTTGGTGACGATTCCTAATCCCAAATTTTGGATCCCACAAAAGGTCTGTTTGGAAACACGGTGGAGAAGTACTTTTACCATTTACAAGGAAAATGTGTAAATAAAATTATTTCATTTTACGGAAAAACGCTATTGAACGCATATTTGGTGAAGAAGCATTTTCAAAGCACAACTTCCTTCTTTTGGCACCTTGTTTCTTCTCACCTTCTTCTAAGCTGCTTTTTAGTCATACCTTATTTAAACCAGATGCCACTTCTGTCACAGGTGAGACGCTGCCATGCACCACTATTACTTTCGATATATCCAATTTCTGGTGTTCTCCTTCCCCATCCTTATTCCCTTTGGTGCTCTGCGTTTCATTCTACACCTTAGTAGTGTTTTCTCGTATGTCTTCTGCAATTTTTCCTTTGTGCTGGTTTGAACTCCCTTCCTCTTCTCTTCCTCTTCCTTTGTGTTTCTTCTTTCAGACATTATCTGTGATGTTTCTTCTAGTTTTCATTATCATTGTTCTGCCTTTTCTCCCTTATCACCCCACTCACTTTATTTCTCTTCTCTTTCCAGCTCCTTGTTCCAACTTCGTACTCTTCTTCCCAGCCTTCATTACAGCACACTATTATTTCTTCTGTATTCTTCAGTTCTTGCGCACTTAGCCAGCTGCCATATTTTAGCTCTTCCTCTTCTTCCTGCGGACATACTCTCTGGTCATGACCTATCCTTCCACATTGGAAGCAGAAATTCTGCAACCTTTCGTATTTTCCTTTGATCCACACCGGTTTTTTATCGTCCGGCCTTACCGTCCGCATGCCTGTCATAAGGGGATTCCTCACATCTACCATCGCCCTGGCTCGCAAGAAGCTTCTGATCGATAGATCTTCCTTTCTTGGAGTCTCTATCATCTTCACTTCTCCAATTTTTTTATCGTCCGGCCTTATCGTCCACATGCCTGTCATGGAAATGGATCCAGAAGGGACATTTGAAGAAATCGATCTCATTCAAGGTCTTATTATCTCTCCATGTCTATATGTTAAGCAAAATGCCTTGGATCGACCACGGCCTACCTCTTAGAATACGCAATTTCTCTTCCTTTCGTCTAAATTCAAAAAGGAATGTATGGCGATCCGTATCGATGATTTCCATATCTTCGTTCTTCATCAGATTCCAGCCTTTTCTAATCATCCTTATTACCGTTTATCTGTTCATATGCTTCTTAGTTTGTAATTTTCCCACCAACGTACCTCCGTATAGCTTCCTTTGTTCTTGTTTTCTCCAAACCAGATTCACCCTCAATCTTTCCTCTGTCCGCATCTCCTTAGCTCGTCGTATCTCCTTCCATTTCTCTATAATTCCTCACTACTTTATGATCTATCGCTAAGCATGATATCTCTTATTACCCGCATCTCTCCTTCGCATTGGGTGGCGGAGGTCGCTCTCTACTCCGTAAACCACCCTCGGTAGAAGCTATATATCACACCGAACTCTCAGGTCGAGAGAGAAAAGTCCCCACTCAGGAGGGATACTCCGATGCAACACTTCCAAAATTTAATGATTGAAGAACAAACACAGGAAGGAGTGGCAGCAGGAATGAACTTTGGATTACTTAACGTTGGATAAATTAAATTAAAAATCGAAATCTGTTGAACGTGTTAATAACCTTCCTGGCAGTCACTCGCGCTCACATCGCTTTCTACTGATCCGTGTGTATGATCCATGCAAGGTTGGCTTGAGCTTAATTAGGTCAGAGTTTCTAGAATTAATGATTGAATCATTATTGTTGTTAGTAATTATAATAATTGAGTGAATTAATTTATTAATTACCTACACATATATATATATATCATGAATTAATTACAGGTAAAAGGGATGTATCAAATCAGAGACTTTTTCAGACAAAGGTGTTTCATCAGTACTGCGCGATATCCGCTGCATCATTATTGTGTTACGAGTCAAATCGGAGACTTTTTCAGACAAAAGGGCTGTAAAATCTTCACTCCTGCGTTGCACAAAAAACATTATTATATAATTACAGCCACTCTGCTAGATCTTATTTTTCCAATGAATGAAGAAATCGCCCAATGTCTCACATATATCCCCATTTTCAAATTGACACATCAATAATTGGTGTCACTTGATTATTCGAGGGTTTTTTTTTTATAACTTTTTGAAACTTAAGTTTTGATCCAAAATTTAGATTTTGTCCAAGTATAAAATTTTTTTTGAAAAGCTATTTGGGTTACAAAATCTCAATTTCAAACCTATATTTTCTCTTTCATACTTTTTTCCTCCTTCCTCTTTCTTATTTTTCCTTCTTTCTCTTTAATCTTTCCTACTTTTTCTTTCATCTTTCCTCTTTCCTACTTTTTCCTTCTTTTCTTTCCTCTTTCCTACTTTTCATCTTTCTCTTTCATCTTTCTTAACCACTTTTTTGCCTCGGAATCCGTACAAGCTAATAACTTCATAAACATAAATCACTTTTCAAAACTTAGGTTTTGCCTGGGAATCTGTAAAAGTTATTTTTCAAAATCTATTCTCCAAAATTTAGGTTTTACCTCGAAATCTGTAAAAGTTATTTTCAAAATAGCTTCCAAACAAATCTAACAAAACTATCCAAAAACATGTTTCCTCTTATTAATGAATTAAAAGATTAGTGATCTAATCGTGGATATACCAGAATCAACATAACTATGATTAAAATAATTTGATTTAATTAAAATACTTAAATATTTATTTATATATATATAACTTTCAAGATCAGTAATATTTAAGATAGCATTAATCCACAAGTGAATATATAGAAGATTCATGTACAAACATGTCATACAATAAAGCAGAGTTATTAAAGCATGATTTTCTTCTCAAACCCAAAGCGGTAAAGTTTCAGCTGATTCAATAAGAGGGAAAAAATATAAAATCTAAATTTAATCGATACATTCAAAATTATTGATTAGATTAGATTGTTATAAAGGATTGGTTTAATAGTCTGACGGGTTATGACCCGGCTTATATATGTATTAAAACACGAACCCTTGCTGCGTACCCCACAATACGATCAATATTGGTCAGCTCAGAAAACCCCCCATTCCTTTTCCAGCTTTTCTATCTTTCAATTCTACAAAATTTCTAAAACAATTGAAGTTTTTGTTTTCAAATTGCTTTTAACTGTAGAAGCATTCTTGGTGAAGTTTATTTGAACCTTGCCTTTTTAATTGTTGGGGTTGGGGGAGGAGTGAATTTGCAGCACATTTGGTAGAGTCTTTACCTCAAGACTAAGGGTTTGTTTGAAAGTTATTCCCAGAACCTATATTTGGTTACAAAATCTAGGTTTTGTCCAAGTACAAAAAATTTCATGAAAGCTATTTTAATTATAAAACATCGGTTTGAAACATAGATTTTCTCTTTCCTACTTTTTCTTCTTTTCTACTTTTTTCCTTCTCTCTCTTTCATCTTTCCTATTTTTTCTTTCTCTCTTTCATCTTTCCTATTTTTTCTTTCTTTCTCTTTTCTCTTTCATGCCTTTTCTTTCTTCTCATTCCTCTTTCCTACTTTTCCTTCTTTCTCTTTTCTCTTTCCTACCTACGTTTTGCCTCGGAATCCGTAAAAGCTAATAACTTCCCAAACATAATTCACTTTTCAAAACCTAAGTTTTACTCAAAATCTATAAAAGCTATTTTCCAAAGTTTATTCTCCAAAGCCCAAATTTTATCTCGGAATTTGTAAAAGCTAGTTTCAAAATAACTTTCAAAGAAGCTCTAAGAAAATTTCAGAGAATATGATGGCACAAAAATCTCAAACGAGTTAGAAGTGGAGCACATTTGGTAGAGTCTTTACCTCAAGACTAAGGGTTTGTTTGAAAGTTATTCTCAGAACCTAGGTTTGGTTACAAAACCTAGGTTTTGTCCAAGTACAAAAAATTTCAGGAAAGCTATTTTAATTATAAAACATCGGTTTGAAACATAGGTTTTCTCTTTCCTACTTTTTCTTCTTTCCTACTTTTTTCCTTCTCTCTCTTTCATCTTTCCTACTTTTTCTTTCTTTCTCTTTTATCTTTCATACCTTTTCTTTCTTCTCATTCATCTTTCCTACTTTTCCTTCTTTCTCTTTTCTCTTTCCTACCTACTTTTCGCTTAGGAATCTGTAAAAGCTAATAACTTCCCAAACATAATTCACTTTTCAAAACATAGGTTTTGCTCAAAATCTATAAAAGCTATTTTCCAAAATTTATTCTCCAAAGCCCAAATTTTATCTCGAAATTTGTAAAAGCTAGTTTCAAAATAACTTTCAAAGAAGCTCTAAGAAAATTTCAGAGAATATGATGGCACAAAAATCTCAAACGAGTTAGATGAGTATCCTTGGAAGAAAAATTAGGTGGGTGTTGAGTGGGGTTAGGTGCATGAGATGGAGTATATAGTACCATATATGCATGTCATTAGCTAACATGTGTGTTGCTTCTGAGAAATTATGCATTGAACAAGAAGAACAAAAAAAAAAGCAACCAAATAAGTTCTTCCCATGAAGAAAGCTTTTTTTATCGAACCCACTATTTGACCAAACTAATAACCGAGTAGTGAACGTCTCCCTCTCCCCCATCTAAACACAAGTTAGTTTCACTCCATTTTCACACACGTGTTTCAGGTACTACTTACGGGGTAAGATCCGTGTACGATTTCTCTTATATATACTCAATCCTTCACCATTCTTTTCTTTCATCTCTGCCTCATCCTCTGAGTTCACAACCATCTCCTTCTCCGCCTTCTTCTTACACTGCTCTCTTCCTCTCCTTTGTTCAGAAAAGCCTAGCCGGCTCGACGACGACGACGAGGAGCTTCAGATATTGGTTGTTCGTCAATTCCAGTCCAAATATCTATATACCAGAATCAGGTGATGGAAATAGCCTCAGCCATGTACTTGCCTGAGTTCGTATCATCAGCTAACGAATTTATGAATTATCATGGGATGGAGGATACTACGACATTGTTTGCGGAATTGCCGGTGGATTACTTTGACGGGCTTGAGTTCCCGTCCTTGGTTTCCGATTCCTCTTATGATCAGAATCCCAATTCCAAGAGAAAACAGAATCCTCAGGCGATTATTGCCCGGCCACCAGTACCACCGAGACCAAGCAAGCTTCAGGCGATGAAGACCAATAATAATAATAATAAGTCCGATATTTCTTCCAGACTTATTTCTTTTGAGCACTCCAATTTTAATATGCAACAGTTTTACAACATGGGTCCCAATATGAAGCTCGAAACCCTGGATGATGAAAAAGTATTGCATTTTTCGTCTTTTAATGAGAGGCTGACGAACATGGCCGGCAAGGTCACCAGAAATCCAGTCCAAGCTCAAGATCACGTCATGGCCGAAAGAAGACGAAGGGAAAAGCTCAACCAGAAGTTCATTGCTCTCTCCTCCATCATTCCTGGCCTCAAAAAGGTACCGTTATTTTTCAACTTTTTAATCAAGCACACAGCTAGACCCACATTTTAATTTAATGCTTACTTCTATTCTTTTTTTTTTTTTTTGGGCGCAGATGGACAAGGCATCAGTATTGGGAGATGCCATAGAGTACGTAAAACAGCTGAAGGAACGAGAAAAGATTCTGGTAGAACAGGTCGCCATGAAAAGGCAGGAATCGGCAGCCTTAACGAGGAGATCTTTTCTGTTTGCCGACAACGATAACTCGCCGGCGTCCGATGATGTTTTCGAGCGGGCACCGGCAGAAATCAAAGCCAGAGTTCTGGGTAAAGACGTGCTCATCAAAATCCAATGTGAGAAACAAAGAGGGTGTGAGGCTAAAGTACTGAGAGAATTAGAGAACCTTGGTCTCACTGTTGAAAGCAATAGCATCTTACCATTTGGTGAAACCACTCTATGTGTAACTATCATAGCTCAGGTATATAAATGTATTACTTAAGTTGGTCTAATTAACTACGTCTTAATCAATCTGAAGCATTGAATTAACTTCCTTCAAGTCGAGTAATTAATGTTGATTTTGGATGTGGTTTTGATTTGCAGATGGAGAAGGAGAACAGTAGTGTAACAGCAAAGGATTTAGTGGGAAGTTTGAGGAAGGCATTATATTGACATTATAATAATGGTCTGAAATTAGTATATTAATTTTGGGTTATTACTTTACTAGGAGGAGTGACCCCACAATAGATTATTCTAATCTGCAGTTGTTACTGTAATTATATTAGTTAGAGGGGCTTTTTGAGAGGCTTTGACTTTTCACTTGTGAAAAGCAGAAGATTAAGGTTCTTTGTTTGGTATACAACTATTGTCTAGTTTACATTTTTTTTTTCTTTCCTTTGTTTTTTTTGTTTTGGTTTTCTAGGCCTACTCTTGACGCACGTCGTATATCTTCCATTCCATATATGTATAGAATAATTTATAGCATTTATTACTTGATTGAGTATTATATGTG
>JANTPZ010013676.1:0-11206 GCA_025593235.1 Vachellia pachyceras
TTCCAGCAATAAAAACACACTGAAATCGAAAGAGGAGGGGAAGAAGATGACATATGTAAGTAAGTTTAAACACTAAACATAAGAGATGAGTAACTACAAAATAAGAGAGTTTAAATACTAACTACAAAAGATAAGATAAATGAAAGAAAGAAAAAGAAGAAGCTAACTTACAATGGGAAGAGGAGAGCCATCGGAGAAGTAGCTAAAACCAAACAGAAATCGCATATAAATAGAGTGAAATACGGATTTAAAATTTGGGCGTCAAGGGCACCTTTTGACGCCCTTCATTATTATAATGAAGGGCGCCATAGGTGCCCTTCACGCACGTGAACGGCGCCTACGGCGCCCTTCACTATAAATGGAGGGCATAAAAAATGCCCTCTATTTTATATTAGACGCCCTATATTATAAATATAGGGCGTCTAAATTTTTTTTGTCTAATTTAAATAAATAAAAAAATTTTAGGCGCCCTTTTTTTAATAAAAGGGCGCTTAAAGGTCTGCCTTCGTTTTTACACCCTATTTTAAAAAAAGGGCGCTGATATGAGGCGCCAAAGCTAGTTATTGTAGTAGTGCCAATTATAGGTTTTATCAACACCTGGTCAAATGTGACTTTTGACTAGGTCAAAGTTTAGTGACTGTCATATAGGAATCCATGATGATCTCAGGTCAAAGGGCATTGTGACATTATTACGTATGAGATAAGCTAATGACTTAATCCATACAGCTTTCTCATAGTAGGTCGGTCCAGTACCTTGTACTCTTTCAAGTGCCTATGACTTTAACTTGTATCTCCATACCTTATCAAAGTCATACTGGTCTTACTTTATCTATGCTACCGCATAGACAACCGACCATGGACATTTAGGACAATATTCATAATTTTCCCATAGATGCAATTATCATAATAAACATGTAAAATCTATGATAATAAAATGAAAAAAATACATTAAAATAAATAATGTTTGAGGTACAATGACCTTAAGAAGCAATGTTCTCTTAATATTGAAGACAAAACTTAATGATGAAGACAAAACATCTTAACAAGCCAAGCAATAAATAATTGAAGACTTTTTAAATTAAGTTATTAATTGTTGATTATTTATCATGACAGATTGCTGAAAATTTGGTTCATGAATGAATCATCCAAAACTGGTTAGTATATCACAATGACTGTTTCTAATTATTTTTATTTTCAAATATAAGTTATCTAATGGTTCTATTTTGTTATTTATAATGAGATATATAATTATAGCATTTAATGCATTAAAAGTATACAATGCATTAACGTGGTTAACGATAGACACGTTGAGGCCCAGTTTTTACGTGCACCGTTAGAAAAGTTTTCACAAACATTAAAAAAAGGAAAAAAAAGCTGATAATATTAATTTTCTAGAGGCATATTCCTCGTGAAACTAAGGTCTGTACACTCCGGTGCGGTGCTGCGTACATTCCCGCGTGCTGCATGCTTCATCCTTTTTGTGAATTAAAAAATGAATAATAAAAAGGGTAAAAAAAATGGGATCGAAATCTGGGAGGTTGTTTGAAAAATGAGGTTTATGTCGGAGTTACTGGGTTTAGTTAAATCACCGACTGAGATTAATGTGAGGTTTACGAAGCACGATAAACATGAAATGGATACGGATCTCTGTTATCAAATCTCTTTCGTCCATTTGTGATCCGGGCCCACCTTCCATCATGCCTCTCATCAAATTAAAACCTCAAACAAAATACGAGTACTCACCTTCAATGATAGACGGTCTCTCAAATCACACTGCTTTTATTACAAATTTGGTCATCATTATTTAAAATTTCCGTAAGTTTGTTTCTATTATTTAATATTGTTAAGCTTTTTCTGAGTCTTAATTTATATCAAATAATGTCTGTAAATTTAGGCTAAAGTATATTACATTAAGTTCTAATTTGATCTCTAGGTTTTAAAAATTTTATTTTTAGTCTTTTATTCATAACAATTGGTTTCATTTAATAGAAAATGTTAATTAAGTTAATTTAAAAGATGATTATGCAATTAAATGTTATAACAATGGTTAAAATTTAACCATATTTTATCAAGGATTAAATTGAAATTTGATGTAAATTTTGATGACTAAATGTATATTGTGGATTTATTATTTTTTTCCTAAGAGATTGTAATTTTGTTTTTTTGTTTTTATATGTTAGAAAGGAATCCAATCTTATTGATGCAATAGTTGAAGATGTATTGAAAAAGTTGGAAGCTTGGCAAAAAAAAAAAAGTTGGAAGATAATAGCCTTGCTGTGTCAAACTTTCATCTCATTGGACTTCATCAAAATTTCACCAATGTTGAATCATTAATGAAAATTAAGCCAGAGGAAGTTCGAATTCTTGGCATTTGGGGCATGGGAGGAATAGGCAAAACAACCCTTGCTCGTGCCATATTCGACAAATTCTTATCTACATTTGAAAGTCATCATTGCTTCTTAGAAAATGTGAGAGAGAAATCAACAAAGACTGATGGTTTGAATTCTTTACGTACAGAGCTTGTTTCTAAGCTACTAAAATGGAAAGGTGACATAGATATGAAGGAGGCAATGAGAAGGCTGCAATCGAAAACGGTCTTAATAGTGGTTGATGATATGGACAATCCAAAGCAACTAAAAGATTTGGTGGGACAAGACTTTTGTCGTTTATTAGGATCGGGCAGTAGGATCCTCGTAACTAGTAGAGACAAGCATGTTCTTAAGACTGGATGGATTGATGACAAATACATACATGAAATCAACGTATTAAATTTTGAAGACTCGCTTGAACTTTTTAGTGTACATGCCTTCAATAAGAGTCAACCCAAAATGGAATATCAAGAGCTATCGAAAATGATAGTGGCCATTGCTGGAAGCATTCCTCTAGCCTTGGAAGTTTTTGGTTCCCATTTTCATTCTAGAACAAAAGAATATTGGGAAAGTGAGCTTCGCAAACTCAAGAAATGCCACCTTACGGATGTTCAAAATAAACTAAGGATAAGTTATGATGGATTAAATTATATAAATAAGGAAATATTTTTAGACATGCATTTTTCTTCGTGGGAGAACAAGTAGATGAAGTTACTCGTGGGTTAGAGGCGTGTGGTTTTGAAGCAGTTTGTGGAATACAAGATCTTATGGAAAAAGCTCTCATAAAGTCAGATCGGTATGGCTGTATTGTAATGCATGATTTGATACGAGAAATGGCTGAACAAATTGTTCGCGAGAATCCTGAAACACGTAGCCGATTAAATGATGCAGATGAACTATATGGTATATTGGAAAGTAACAAGGTAAGGAAAAGATGCATCAATTTATTTTTAATTTTGATAGTTGCTAAAAAATGTAATAATTTTTTTAATTTACTTTTGTTAGGGAACTGATAAAATTGAAGGCATTATATTGAATGGGGTGAAAGAAAATGTCTTCAATGGGGAGCTGACATCTTCAAAAAGATGAAAAATTTAAGACTCACCAAATTATTAGTTCCTATAAAGTTTCCTAGTCTTGACTCCCTTCCTAATACGTTAAGGTATCTTCATTGGTTTGGCTATCCGTTCGAGTATCTACCATCAGGTTCTTTTGTTAAGAACCTCGTTGAACTTCGAATGGTAGAGAGCAAAGTTAAAAAGCTTTGGGATGGAAACTGGTACTTATATACTAACCTATACTTTATATGTTTTCATTCTAATCAAATTTGTCAAGGCCTTTTTTGTTTGGGTAATTTTTTTCTTTTTTACTGTGATCATCATAGGATCTTGCAAATCTAAAGAAATTATATTTGCGTTATTCCTTGCAATTGATGGAGCTGCCTGATTTCTCCATAGCACGCTGGCTTAAAATTGTAGATCTCAGTTGTTGTACAAACTTGAGGATTATTCACCCATCTATTTTATTTCTTCACACTATTGTTGAGATGAATCTATCTTGGTGCCAAAAATTAGAGTCTTGAGAGTGAGACTCATTTAGAATCGCTTTTTGAACTTTTTTTGCAAGATTGTGGTAGCCTCAAGAGATTCTGTTTGTCATCAAAGAAATTGAGAGATATTAGTCTTCTTGGCAATAGGGTTGAAATATTACATTTTCCAAATGGAAAATACACGGAACTTAGAACGCTTAGAGTTAACGGTGACAATTTGAGGAGTCTTCCAATAGATGAGCTTTGTTGCTCGATAAATCTTAAGGAGTTTAAAGTTACTAAATTTAAGCAAGTAATTGACCCAAAGAAGTTGCACTCCCTTTTCGATGCTTGGCATAATTTAACATCTCTATGTCTGGACGGGTGGAGTTACTTGAGGGAAATCCCTGACAGCATCAAGGGCTTAACAATGTTAGAAGAGTTGTCATTGAATGACTCTGGTGTGGAGACATTGATAGCATTGAACGATCTTTTAAGCTTGAAACGCATTTCCCTGAGAAGTTGCAAAATGTTTAAGTCAATACTTGGACTTCCTCCCTTTCTTGAAGAATTAGATGCCGGAGAATGTATTTCATTGGAGACATTGCCAGCCTTGAACGATCTTTCAAGCTTGAAACATATTTCCCTGAGAAGTTGCAAAATGCTTAAGTCAATACTTGGGTTTCCTCCTTTTCTTGAAGAATTAGATGCCGGAGAATGTATTTCATTGGAGACATTGCCAGCCTTGAACGATCTTTCAAGCTTGAGACACATTTCCCTAAGAAGTTGCAAAATGCTTAAGTCAATACTTGGACTTCCTCCCTTTCTTGAAGAATTGGATGCTAGAGAATATACTTTATTAGAGACTATATGCTCTGGTCATTTGCTTCACAATTTGTGTGCCTTTAATTTCTTTGATTGTGTCAAGTTGGATGAGTCCTCACTTGGCAATAATGACTTCACCCTATCATGACAAGGATTACGGTGTTGTTGATGATGATGATGTTATTTATGGTACAATATGTTATCCCGGAAGCAGAGTTCCAGAGTGGATGAAATATAAATAAATGACAGAGGCTTCCGGATCTATTGAATTCACTTGCAATCCTAAACGATCACGTGGCATAGTGCTTTGCTTCGTTGCACCTGGTCATCTCATCTCAAAAGGATTAACTCATGTTTCTTGTCATATCTCTTATGATGATGATGATGACACATTCATCCCTACAGATAGTCATTATCTCGAGTATGAATATAGATCAAAATCAGATCATGTTTTGTTCTCGGTAAAAAGAGGCTTATCTGGTATTGGAGCAAGTACACTACTAGAAAAATGCGATTTAGCGACGGAAAATCCGTACTAAATGGCTATTTTCCGTCGCTAAAATGAGGGTTGCTAATATTTTCCATCGCTAAATGAAAATTTTCTGAAGGAAACTAATCATTTAGTGATGAATTTTTCCATCGTTAAATAACATTTTTCTAGTAGTGGTAATGATAGTAAGATTTCATGTAAATTCCCCCTGGGATATTACCATGAATCTTTCATGGTAAAACTCGACCCTGTAGAAGCATGTGGTGCGCACGTAATATATTACTTAGAGCTGGAGCTGGGCCAGAACACAAAGAGGGTTGAAGATATTTGTGTTCATGATCGACTACCTCCCACAAAGCGACTCAACAATTTTGGCGTCTCTCGGCCAACTCCCCTGTGGTTCATGGCAACTAAATCTAGGAAATCTTATGATGACTTCATCTGACACCCCTTGCAACTCAAATTTCTATGCATAATGAAACAAAAAGAAGTCTCATTACTTCGCTTCCTTTGATATATTTTGACGGGTATGTCCTCTCGCTTCTTTTCTTATCATTAATTACAAACTAACCGTTAGTGTACAAATGGACCTACCTTTCTATCATATATCATGATTTATGCATTGATTCTTAAATTTTAAAGAACAAATATGTTGGAATGTAATATATAATTATAATGGTATATTGCATATTATTTTGGGACTGATTCGGGAAATATGTCTTAATTTATGTTGGAATGGAGAAATTAAAATAGGGTAGGTGAAAAAGTAAAATCTTCATTTTTTGGCGAAAATCCAAGAAAATCTTTCACTAACTAAAAAGTCCCAAGGACCTCAGTGTGAGACATTCTAAATCTATAATTACCATTTCACCTTTATTTTTTTGAAACAAAAATCAGGCCTGCATTCGGAATAGGAAATCTATAAACTCTGCAACTCTCACTCATTGCTATTGGTCAGCATCACTTTGGTCCTCATCATCGCTATGGTTGTTGATACTAATGTAATGTGATCGTTAGCACCCTCCACTTCTTCATGACACAAATGGTGGGAAGTTGGCAACAACGATAAATTCTTGAACCCATGGATGCTTCAATTCAAGAATATGGATCTTGAACTAAGGTAACCCATATGTTTTTGGTCTTCTTGTGCGTACCATTTCCAACTTCTTCCTCCATCTTTATCTATTTGGGTATTATTTTTTTCTTTTTTGCAATCACTCTTTCTGGATGCTGAGAAAATTAGGGGGAAATGATACATCTTCAATTGCTAGATTCGAGTTAGAAATGATTGTCTTGTTCATATATGAAATCGAGTTTACTTTTGTGAAAGAGGTCATAGTATGAAAGACTTGGATTTGGCTCACATTTTATCTTCTTTTAGTTTATGGTCTTTTATAAAAATTTGTTCTGTAAAATTGGGAAGACAATCTTAGTTTATGATCTTTTCTACCGAAGGGGTTTTTAAGTTCTAGTGGTTCTTAATTCGTATTTCCTCAATAAAAAATTTCTCGAGTTAGAGCTATTGAAGGGCAAGAGAAGATAATACGAGGCTTGAAGATAAAAATGAAGATACACTTAATTTTAATTTATGGTTGTTTATGATTCTTGACGAACGGACCGTTAGTCGTCTTAAGTTCGTGTCAAAAATTAACCGAATTAATGTATTACAGTTATAATTTGAGTCGTATTACTTTGAGGAGGAAAAAAATGAAATTAATTCCTAGTAGATAAATGCAAGCAATCTAAACTAAAAATAGATTTGAGGAATTTTTAAGTAAATCTTATGAATTAAACTGAAATTAAAATATTTTTTTGGTATTTTTGTATGAAAATAATTGAAATGTATTAAATAGAAATGAAATATACGAATAAACAATGATATAAATCAATCCTCAATAACATATGCAATCCTCATTTCAATAGATACGGGAGTTAAAATAATAAATTAAGAATTATAATTAAGCTTTAATCCAACAACCGAGCTACCTTTTATTGTCATAAAATATTTTTTTAAAAAATTCTAAATTACCAACTGCAACCAGAATAATAAAATGGAATTAAAGATGATAAAAATCAATGCTTAATTATACCTCTTAAATTCAAAATAAAAGAATTAAAGCTACCAAGAGACAATATAATCCAAGATTCTAAGTTACCTTAGAAAATTTCAAAATATTACTCTAAAATCAATACAAATGTCATAACCACAACATTATAATTGAAATTAAAGTTTTAATAAGCCCAATGCCAATTGCTAAACAATAATCCATCCACAATAATCTCTAAATTATAACTAAATTGAGCACACACCTTAACCCGGCAATGTAAGCACTCTAACTTATTAATAGTTGTCCACAAGTGGTGTAATTTGAATATAGTTATGTTATGATAATGCAATTATTTGTTATTATTTGAACAATCACTTGCCAATGTTAGCATAATCACTTTCCAATTGTGGTGCTCTCACTTGTCAGCTTTGCCAAGGGTTAAATACTTGTATAAAGTTTTGACGCAATTTGATTTTTTTATATAATACATTTTGCTTATATTATAATGCAACATAGAATTCATTTGGGAATGATGTAGATAAGTATTTTTACGCAAGCCGAGGTAAATATGTGGAGAAGATTATCTGTTTCTGCGAAATAGTACTGTTGAACTTGCGTTTGGCTTTTCAAAACGTTGTCACAAACAAGCCCATAATATTTTGATATAAAATGAGTTGCTAATGGAAGAACCCTAGCTTGTTAATGCTGGCACCATGACTTGTTAAAGTTAGTTGTCAATAGAGGAACTTCACTTGTCAATGCTTGCATTCTGACTTGTTAACATAACACCCTCGTATACCAAAGAAAAACTATAACACCCTCGATTGATGTTTTTAACTAACACATGGTTAATTTAAGTATATATTACTTAAAATCATATTATACCATAATATTATATAATATTTTTAGTAGTAGTGAATTGACAAACGAAAGTGCACGCATTGACAAGTTAATGTGTTAGAATCGACAAGAGGTATAGTTTGGATTTTGTATAATATGATGTTATGATATGCTATTACTTGTTATTACTGCACCCTCACTCTTGTCAACGCTGATATAATCACTCGTTAATTATAACATTCTTATTTATCAATTTCCCAGTTGATAAAAAATTGAAATAAATTTTTGAAACAAGTCGCTTTTGCTTATTAATATTGGCATCTTCACTTGTCAAAGTTAGTTAATTGTCAGTGGAAAGATCATTCACTTGTTAATGTTTACACCCTCACTTATTTATTATGGCAACCTAACTTGTTAATGCTTGTACCCTCAGTTAATGTTTTAGAGAGAAAGTGAATAATTGCACTCCCGCTTGTCAATACTCGCATCCTCACTTATCAATGGTCGCATAAGCATGCACCTTAGACTTGTTAAGTGAGTTGTCAATAGAAAAACCTTCACTAGTTAATATCTGCACGTTAAATTGCCAATTTAGGCGTTTTAACTTGTCAATTTCCATTTAATTTACACATTTTGATTTGAAGACTAAAAACAGATTGGTTGGTCCCCACTGGGTTTAGCAATCCTACAACAATCTGCCTTGCCCGCACTTAAACATCACATCCTGAAAACTTCACAACATTCATCATTAAACGTTAAACTTATAGCTAACTATGCTGTTATTAATTAGACAATTGCCCGCCTGCTCCATGAGATCTAATAAATATGTTGCATTATGCCCAGTTTATTCATCATAATATCGTGAAATTTTCAAAAATTACGTCTGTTACTCTCTCCCATTGATTAATATACTTTCTTCTTAGTCACCTTGTAAAATTTGGGTAAAATAGGAAAATTGGTTTTTTAATCAATTTGAAATCATTTATGACACTTTTTGAAAATCACCCCTGACATTTAATCATGAAAATTTAATATGCATAAATAAAATAGTGTTAATAAATAAATGTGCTCAAGAGAGAAAAATTTAAATTGAGAAAAATTTAAATTTAAATCTTTTCCATCTCTAGCACTCAAGTTGCGTAGGACTTTTTGGCAAGTGAATGATTTCCTGGGACTTTCTAATTATTTATTTTTCACTAGGACCTTAATGTGATTTCCCCTTCTTTTTATTGTAGGAGATAGAAGGAAAGTGTTACAGGCTACGTTAACAAACACACATGGTTACTGTTGATCTACTTGGGAAGGTGGAAGGTCTTATTGTATATTTACCTCGACTTGCATAAAAGTACTTCTCCTCCAAAAGCTAAACGCACGTTCAACAATGTTTTTCCGCAAAACGAGATAATATCCTCCACATATTCACTACTAGAAAATCACAAATTAGCAAGAAAAATTAGCGACAACTTTAAAATTCCTCTCTAAATATCCCAATTAGTGAGGAATTTAGCGAGGACTATTAAATTCCTTTCTAATGTCCAAATTAGCGAGGAAAATTAGCGACGACTTCGATATTCCTCTCTAAAATGTCCAATTAGCGAGGAATATTAAATTCCTCTCTAATTTTCCAAATTAGCGAGGAAAATTAACGATGACTTAGCTATTCCTCTCTAAAATGCCCAATTAGCGAGGAATTTATATTCCTCTCTAATTTTTCATTAGTGAGGAAAAGTTTTTACTGTAATATTGAGTTATCCATATTAATTTTTAGCATGAAATTTTAAAGGGGTAAAGGAGTTAATATATTTAGTTTTTCTTCAATTTCTCTTTTATATTGTTTAAATTTTGGAGAGCTAATACACAAGATTACTTTCTCTCTTATTTCAATACCCCCTAATTTCAATTTCCCTCCCACTTTCCCTCTTATTTTTTTGTTCCAATTGTCTGAAGGGTAAAAATTGCCCTCAAACGCCACCTGAACTCCCCAAGGCCAAAGACACCACGAAGCCACTTTACCAAATCTCTCTGTCACTACCCCAAGATGCCATTTGAAATCGTCAAGCCCTAACTTGAGCAAGAGCTCGACCACTCCGTTAGTCTTGTCTCCGTGTTGCTGAAGCTGTCTCCCCATGCGTCTTCGTCTTCATCTCTCTGTCTCACTCTGTTGGTATCGTCGTCCAGCTCCGTCGTGCAGCTCCGTCGCCTGTTCAGCCTAGGGTCATCACTAGGGGTGGGACAAGGCCAAGCGGCCTGTCAGGGTCCTGTGACCTGGCCTGTAAAAGGCCTGAACAGGCCAGGCTTTTACAGGCCCAGGCCCAAGTCGCCTAAAAGGCATTTTTAGAAAAACTGGCCAGGCCCAGGCCACTTATTTGGCCTGACAGGCCGGCCTGAATTTATATATATATATATATATTGCCAATCTTTTTTTTTGTATATATGATACATACAGATACTATGTGTCACTGGGCCATTACTCTCCCCCCCAAAAGCTAGCTCATGGGGGCGTGCAGCGCGCCCGCTTATATAGCCCAGCACCCTCCCGAGCCTCTCTGATATGGGACTTTGACATTCTCCCACAGCCAATCCGTGAGCGACCTCACTGCGGGGGCCTCAGCAACCTCACCGGAGTTCGGAGGGTCCACCGTGGACCAAAGGTTCGGGGCTAACTCTGATACCACTTGTCACGGGGCCATTACTCTCTTCCCCAAAAGCTAGCTCATGGGGGCGTGCAGTGCGCCCACTTATATAGCCCAGCACCCTCCCGAGCCTCTCTGATATAGGACTTTGACATAGGGCTTTCCTTCACGCACGCTGCACGCACTAATCACCTCACTGTTTAGTCGTTCATAGGCTCACACACAGCGCCGCGCCTCTCACCCTCTCCCTTTGTCCGCCGAATGTTTGCCCAGGTCCAGCCATCCAGCCACAATGCCTTTGCTTCCAGCCACCGTTCGTCTTGCCGGCGTCCAGTCATGGTTCGTTCTGCTGACGTCCGGCCATCTTCATCAACATCGCCTTCCAGCTTCCTGTCACCCGTCCGTCAATCGTCCCCGTCTCCTTTGAGCTTCGATATTTGTGAGTTGTGGGTTTGTTACTGTGGAAGTGATTA
>JANTPZ010013679.1:0-11413 GCA_025593235.1 Vachellia pachyceras
GGAATGTCCCTCACTGAATAAAATTTTTAATGGGAGTTTTCCTCAATTTCCCCAAAAAGTGTCCCTATTATTCACCATGTGGAAACTCAAACTTACCACTTTCAATGATCCATATTCCTGGGGAACAGATAGCATGAGCTCCTCATTCCAGACTGGATTCAAGTTACTGTTTATTACCCCTGTCCGAACCATCTGAAGGCAAGTATCACCGAAGTCATTTTCAGAAAGATGATTATCACCGTCAATAATGAAATCCTTTTCGCTATAGATAAAAGATGAAGAGCAATAGGATTTTAAAGCTGCGCGTTTACAATAACGAATGATGAAAAGAACCTGTTGGCCAAGTTTTAAGACGACATATGGATCACTAGACATCATATCTCGAATAGCTAAATTTGTGCCTTTTTCCACTTTCACCTTCAGCAACCCAATAAATTCCACCATTCCTTCCTGCTATCACTTTCAACATCAGAAAAAATCCAACGAAATCACTCATATGATGCTGTGGCATAGACATTGTTACCAAAGAATAAAGTTGGATGCATGATCTTAAGTAAATAAACTTGTAGGGGACAGCGATCTAAATTTGTATCAAATCCTACCAGCAAAGAACCTTTTTTTTCCTTCAAAATAGCCAACTACAAGTAGAGAATCCAAGGAACCAATTTATTAAAATAAAAAAAATAATCACCTTTTTCTGTGGACCACTAGTGGTTCGGGAACCATCCGTAAGTTTGATGGAATTTGACTCTTGAGCGCTTTTTCCAGACGCAATGCGCAAACCAGGTTTCAAGAAGTCTTGAAGTTCGTACTTCGATCTGCAGCCAAAATTGACAAAAGTTACATAAGCCGTGATCTGACAGGTCCTATGGTGCCATTACGCATGGTCCCAAGTCCTAACAATATGCACCCAATAACAATAGGCAGAGGAAAAAAATATAATTGGGCAAGATGAAAGGAGGAATGAGCAAGGTTTCATAGCAATTATGCTGAGAATGGCAGTGATGGTGCCAGACCCTTGGTTTGTGGAGGCGGCAAAAAAATTGTCTATGGGCCTAGAATATCAAATGCAAGAAGCAAGAGTTTGGGGGTAAAAATTAGAGAACAATACATGCCATGAGGGTTAAAGTTTGGGTAATTGGAATCGATATTACAAAGTGACAGCAAAATTGATGATAATATCGTGCATAAAAAAACTAGTTGAGTGATTACATTAGAAGTCATATGTGTGCAATGTATCTACCAAATTTAGAGGGAATTTTGACCAAGCTACTACAAGCGATGCTATATGTTAACAAATATTGGGTAACCGGATGATATAATAGATTTGAAAAAAAAATGATAATCTGCTCAAGGGATGCATGGGACAATTCCCTTTTTATTTTCGAGCATCACAAACCGGATGAAATTTGCACGCAGTTCATGACTGGCATCTGGTGTGGGCTTGCTATATCCATCCGGAATATGAGCCTCATAAATTTTATTAGCAGAAGCATTTCCTCCAACTTCAATCATTGCATCTATTTCGTCATCTGACCATTCATCCAATGTCACGGACAAAACCTGAAAATAAAACATAATGTAGGGTAGAAGAGATAAACAAATTCAGCATTTATCTGTCTTGGAACAAGGCAAGCATATCTGATAAAAAAACAAATAAGGTGACAACATATGATCCAATATCATGCTAGCCAAAAAGAAAGAAATAAAGATAACATATATTTTGAGAAGAAAGAGACTCTCTCTCTCTCTCTTGTGCACTCTGTACAAAATGGTATCAGGCCTTTGATACCAAATTGGTCTTCTAAATTAGAGTCATTCTACATATATTTTAAAGAAATATGTATTCAAATATCTCATTTGTGCATTCCTTTCACCTACCCAGTTGAGAGCAATTTTTTATCCATAATGGGATACAGGAGTAAAGCATGTCCAGATGTCCCACAAGCATCATAATATAAGTTACAAACACACAGAGCTTTGACAATGTGATATCAGGGAAGTCTCTAGGGCTGAATGAGAACCAAAGATAATCTCTAAATATGTTCACCCTTAAAAATTTGTCCCTAAGCTACCAACAATCACCTTGACAAACACCAGACAATCTAGGAATGATTACCTTTGATATATGAGTTCCAAGGCTTCTGTGTACGCCGCAACATTTTAAGCAAATAAAAACTCCAATATTAGCTGACCTGATAATGGAGTTAGAATATACTAAGAGATTAGTTACTAAGATGTATGAACAACCCATAAAATTTATGACTAACAAGGGAGCAATACTTACGCCCACTTGGGATCTGGGGCATTACAATCCGCACAAAATTGATTGTATTTTTGAAGCAATAGGTCTTTCAGCCTTCTTTTCCCTGGAAAAAGCCTACCAATTACTCAACTTCACATGAACACCAGATAGAAATAGCTTTTAGGAACCCCATATTCATATATAATTGATGTTCTTAAGAACCTAAGCTAATTTGCTGTTCCAAGCTACTTGACAGCCAAAGTATTTTCCAGATAACCATACAGACAAAAGATGAAACTCTTTAAAACTTTACATGCACCTAAAGTGTAAAACAAGCTAAAGAATCTACAAAAGAAGAAACCATACAAAAAAGGCAGCTTCTTCCATCCTCAAAGCCAACCCCCCCCCCCCCAAAAAAAAGGACAGGTTGAAAAAACTTCATAAACACAAACCATCACAGAAACTTGATTCCAAGTCACAAAAACAAATTGGAGTACAGATCAATAATCCCACTCGGTGGAATAGCTGAGAAGTTTATTAGAGAAAAAGCATACTATCTTCTTACTTCAAAACACCACATTAGTTACTTTTATACAGTAAGGTATCAAAAGCATACCCGAGGAAGCCCTCCCAACTCCCGTACGATTATTCATTGCTATGCTGCTTGAAGCTCACAAGTCACAAACACCCAAAGTGCAGCGTCTTTAATAGTCGAATAAAAACCAGAGAGAAAACAGGAAAGGGAAAAAACATCAGAGAAATCTTATTATGCGGACTAAACAAATGAAACAGAAACTTAAGTGGATAAGAGGCTTATTTTTTTTTTCAGAGACAGAATAAGATGGCAAAGACGAAAACGATATTAACTGTGATGCAGGAAACAAACACCATCTTTTGACCTTTTGCATTTTCTTTTTCTAAATAGAACATTTCCAAGATAATCAAAATGCGAACGTAGCCCAACTCGTAGAATTTGTTCTCTTCTGCAACCAAACATCGTTTGGCGGATTTTTTTTTGAGCTATGAAGGATTAAAAAAAATGCAATTAGTAGGTAAAAAATGTATTTTTTTTATCAAACTGTCAGAAATACTGGATTTCCAGGTAGTAATCAAATTCGCCGAGGAGAAGACAATCATAGGTTGCGTTTGCATAGAATGAATCTTATAAAAATCGATGAAGGAAGAGAGACATTTGAGAAGAAAATGCGAATCGGAACGGCTGTGAGACTAGAATAATGAAGAAAAGAGAAATGAATTACCAGTGAATCAGGAACGGGCGACGGGGGAGAGCGTGCGTGGGAGCGATCCTGGTTTCCTTCTGACGCATAATAGGGGTTGATGAAGACCAATATTATTACTAATTTTTATTTGTTACTTTTTAATTCTGTAATTAAATTGACATAGGGTGTGTTTCGGGATTGAGGGCATCAATACTCGAGCAGAGGAATACATTATGGGGGAGAAGATGCTTGTTTGAAAGAGGCTACGTTAGATGAGAGTACACAACCTGTAACCCGTACAATCCATCAGGACCCGTAAAAATTCTTAAGATTGGGCTCGCCAAATGGTGATTCGTTACGGACGGATAAAAAATCCGTCCATATAATAATTCACGGACGGGTTACGGGCATACCAACGGGCTACTCGTAACCCACCCATATATAACTTTTAAAAAAAAAATTCAATGAGCATTATGATCAGCCCCAAACCAAATGCTGATCCCAAATTGCCTTCTTCCGTGACAGATCCCAGCCTGCCACTGCTCCCAGCTCGCTCGATGGACATTGGACAATGAGACTTGGAGTAAGAGTCGGAGAACCTGCCCAACCCAAGTGCCCATTGCCCAGCTCCCACTCCCAGCTCGATCACATATGACATATCTGATTGTCTTTGTCTAATTCACTCATCCGCTCCCAACTCAGCCGCCGTGCCCTGGGTAGGTTAACTGATTGAGATTCATCTTTCGCCGCTACCGAGCGTCGTCCTTGAGCGAGCAGCGAGAAGAGCTGAGCTGAAGCTTATCTTTTTCTTTGTTTTTGCTTGCGTTGTCATCTGAAGCTGATCCTCGTTTTCGTTTTTGTCTTCGGTTTGCTTAGATTCCTTTTCTTCTTCGTTTTTTGCTTGCGTCGCCATCTGAAGCAGTCACCGTCTCTGAGCTTCACGACTTTATCTTTGTTTGCGAATTGCAAGCTCGCCGTCTCTGCTGTGTTGTGTCGCCATCACCGTCTCTTAAGGCAATCTTTGTCTAATTTCATAGTCTAATATCATCTAGAAGATAGAATCACAAAAACAATCAAACAATTTATGTTTGGGCCAAAATCAATTCTTGATCAAAATCACAAGTTTAGACAGGATGGATATTGATGCCTTTAGAATATCTCTATGTTGAATGTAGTTAGAAGGACAAAAAAATTTCTAGGTTGATTAAATTTCTGCTCTGTCTCTATGTTGTTTTTTGCAGTGTCAAAATATGTTGATTCCATTAATCATGTCTTATGCTCTGCTTATGTTGTTTCTTGCAGTGGAAAAATATAAATCCCAACTTGAAAATATGCAATCTACAGCTCATGGAGGGGGCACAGCCTCATCCTTACCAACCAGTGAGAATGAAATTCAAACAACCAATGAGGGAGAGGGACAAATATAAGGCTATAGCTGATGCTAAATCTGGGAACACTATGGGAAGGTATATATTTTTTTTCCCCTTGATGTTGTGCTTCTTATACATCTTCTTGCACATAATAAAATTTTACTGGCCTTTACGTGATCTGATTTCTAAATGCTAAGACATATTGATCTATCTGTTTGTTTATGTAGTTGGATAAAGATCTGCATTTGTACTTTAATAGTCTGACATTCTAACTCTTATTTGCAGCTACTAATCACTTTAATTTCTATTGTTATTTAGATTCTCCATCAACTCTTCAAGGAAGCTTTGATTCATGTATTGATAATAACAATATCACAGTGGTAGCGGAAAATGGGGCCTCTTGTAGCAGAAACAGAACTGGACCATCTAGTGGTTGGACGTCATTTGAGTATGAGGCAGATGCAATGGAACAGGATGATGAAGGTTTTGCTTTACCTTGTGTATAATATGATTTTGTCAAAAAAAAGGCAGCAGCTTTTTTCCCTATCCAAAGTTTAGATATTTATCTGACATTGTTCATTGTTCAAAATGGTTCTATTATGATGAGTCCTTACTTCAAACATGTTGATTTTAAGTTTTGAAAAAAAAAAAATCATAAGTTGAAGTTAAGTAATTTCATCTGATATGTAATATGTGATAAAATCATGATACTTTGGGTTCTTAAATAACAATGAATAATGGATCGGGTTGAAATGCCACATGCCTTGAACCTATATAATTGCTTACTGTCAACGAATGGATATCTTATATATGCTGTTGTTTGTGGCTTTCTTCTGCTGGATTCAGGAATAATTAAATGCTGGTGTTTGTGGCTTTCTGCTGCTGGGTTCAGGAAAACGGGCTGCCTGTACTCGTGCAAAACTTGCCCGTTTATGGGCAGCCCGTTTAAAAGAGTGTAAACGGGTTCATACACGTGTACGGGTTAGCCCGTACCCGTGAAATGTTTAACGAGCGGGTAACGGGCTAGGGCACGGGCTGCCCAACCCGCTCGTTGCTTTCCCCTAGGCTGTGTCAACAAGCACAAAATGCACATTTGGGAGAAGAAAAAAGTTTATTCTACCTAAAATGCATTTCGAGTCATGAATTAGGGCATTTTAACCACTTTTTTATCATTTCATTTTTGCTTAATTTTACCATAATATAAAATATGCATATATAATTTTATGAGATTCATCTTTTTAAAGTCACATCTACAACGTTTATCAAAATAAGTTTTCATTTTTTAAAATGCATCGTATATAAAAGTTATTTTCTAAAATATATTCTAGCTTAAAATTGTTTTCCTAACAATTATCTAAACCAGCTATACAGCGATACAATTGCATAATTCTTCTTATTCATAGGTGATAGGCATGGAAAGCTAGGTGAGGTCACTTTAGTTAAATATTCATAAGCCTGTAATGAAAATATTGGGCTTGAGTCTGAGCCTGAATATAAATTTTTTAGGCTTAGGCCTGAGCCTTTGAAAGGTTTGAAGCCTTTTTAGAGGTCTACATATAATATAAACCTCTAAAAAGGCAACAAAGTAGCCGTTACGTTTATTATTGTACAATTTTAAAAAGGCTTTAAACCTACTATACTTATTGTAAGCTTTTAATAGGTTTCAAAGCCTACATACATACAAATTGTAAGTTTTAAATAGGTTTTGAGCCTACATAAAGCCTATATTAAATTAAAATAATTTTTCATTGAATTTTAAATAATTACGAGGAAATATTAAATGAGATTTAAAATTAAAATCCAGTATTAAATAACCCAATCAAGATATTGGATCTATGCGACCATGTGTGATCTATATTCAAAAAATTGGATAAAAACTTAGAGGTAAAATTGTGATTATTATAACTAAAAATTAGAATTAAAAAAATACAAAAAGTGTGATTTGCATCATATAAAAATAAATATAATTTATTTTATATATAAATAGCCGGTCTGAAAACTTACAAGCCAAGCTTTAAAAATTAGGTTTGATTTATTTATATAATTAGGCATTTAAATAGGCATTAGTCTTACCTTTTTAATAAATAAGTCAAACAATAGACAGACCAGATCATACTACCTGATAAAGATATGACATATTCCCACCAATTAGGGTGTTACATTTAAACTAGATATTAATATTCCCCCCTTTCTCATGTGTGCGATGCATAACAGCATTTACCCTATTTTTCATTCAAAGGAAATGGGAAACGGCACCGTAATCCTATGTTCGGTTTAAAGTAAATATTTTTATTAAAAAAAGATAAGAGGGATTATAAAAATTCAATATAATGGTTTAACAGCATGTGGGGTGGTTTAATATGTTGGTTGATGTTTTTTGTGATAATTTTATAAAAAATTATTATAGCATCTAAATGTGTGAACTAGAATTGTATAAATAATTGTAAACAAAATAGATATAATAATTAAAATTTGCTATCATTAAAATAGCTATAGGAAAGTGATGAGGAGAAGCTTTTGAATTTACGTTAGATTAAAAATATTAAAAAATAAAATATATTGAAAAATTTTATTAAAAGAGAATACACCTATTTGGGAAAAAAATTTTTCGCAGTACACATAAGTCATGATAAAAAATATTTTTTGAAATTCTTAAAAATCATTTTAAAATTTGTAAACTCCTTTTTCCCAACAGATTTTCAAACACACACATTGATTCACTAACCTGCATTTTAAGTGACATAATTAACAATTAATGGGTTTATTACCTTTTCCCAAATATAACAATATTAGGCTTGTTTGTGACAACGTTTGGAAAAGTCAAACTCACGCTCAACAGTATTTTTTTGTAAAATGAGATAATCTCATCCATGTATTTATCTCAGTTTACATAAAAATGCTTATCTACCTTATTTCCAAACGAGCCTAATATTTTCTAACCTAAAACTTTTTTAAACATAGAGTTGTAAGTCCCAGGCACATGAACAGTCTTTCATACAGGAGCCTATGTTCTTCTGCATGTCTTCTCGTCAAGCTCGGCCCGATGTCTTGGCGTGCTTTAAGTATATTGGGCTCTGCCCGTTAATATCGTCCGTAGATTCAACTTATAAAATTATTGGGATAGTACTTTCATATAAAGGGAGAGGCTTCAATCCGGGGAGTATCATTTTGTTGTAACTCTAGTCGCGGTATTTGAGGAGGTATCACCTCGGTTTAGTAAAGCTGGATTGACCTATCTGTGTGGTCAGAATTAAAGGGTTTACTTGACATGCTCCAATGCTCGTAAGTGCATGCCCCAATAAATTATGAAATAGGTACCCTATCATTGAATTGAGCTGATACCCTCTCCTAAAATTCTGTAACAAAAAAAAAAAACCTAAGCTCTGTCTAAAATCTATCTTCTATAGAATCTATTTGTAGGGAGCAAAAGCAAAAAGAAAATGACGGCACTAGGTTGGGGATAATTGATTGGATTTGTGCGGTCTTTTAGGGAAAAAAAAAATTGGTGGGTTCTCAACCTTTCCAAGAGCATGTTTAGGAATTCGATGAAAAATAGTCTTTACAGAGTTTGAGATAAAACTTATATTTTAGATATAGATTTTCGGAAAATAGCTTTTACAGATTCTGAGTAAAATATAGATATTGAAAAATTGATTGTGTTTGGGAAGTTAAGGTAAAAATAGCTTTTACAGATTCCGAGGTAAAAGGTAAGTAAGAAAGATGAAAGAGAAATAAAGAAAAAAAGAAAAGAAAAAAATTTCTTATGAAATAGTGTGTTTGTTTGGAAACATTTAATTCTCCCTCAAAAGTACGTTCAAGAGTATTTTCCCGCAAAACGAGACAATCTCCTCTACATATTTACCTCGGCTTGCATAAAAGTACTTCTTTACTACTTTTCTAAACGGACTCAGTGTGTGATTTGATTAGAAAATAGTGTTTTTTAAAACTTACGTTTCAAAACTAATTTTTATTACAAAACCTATGTTTAAAAAAAATGCGAGTACTTAGATAAAATTTAAAGTTTTGCCACAAAATTTAGGTTTAGAAATAACCTTCCAAACAAGCCGTAAATCTTGTCTTTTTCTCTGTGGTTTAGAATTGAATTTGTGCCGAGCAACAATTTTTGCACTAGTAGTAGTAGTGATGATGGTGTATTTATGTAGCCACTTAAAACATTACGTTTGTAGTCATTTGAGAATCCCATGCAAAATGCTAGTAGCATTTGGTTAAGTCAGTTGACCAAAATATATGCTTTAGTTGACAAAGATGGAACTCATTTTCAGCCAAGGCATTGATTTGACTATTGCAAGATGTTCCCAGTTAGTTACTGGCATTGTTTGACAATATGTCTGGGAGTCCTAAAAGTTTGTTCAACAATATTTTTTTACACGAGATAATCTCATTCACATATTTACCCTAATTTACGTGAAAGTATTTTTTCACCATATTTGTAAACGGCCCCACTTATTTTAATCTTAAACGGAAACAAACATACCTTAATACTTAAGAAGGGAACTATTGAAAAAATGGTAAAACAATAATTTTAGTCATAAATGTCAACACTTTCGACAATTTCTTTTTGGAGTCTCGTGCTATGTATACAACCACTTTCAACAATTTTTTTGGAGTCTTGCACTTTCAATAATTTGTACAATATTCCTCCCATTGTTGTCGTTTTTTTCCTGATCTTTTATCGTTCGAAATAGAGCTCTGTAACTATGAAATGGGTAGGAGATGATGGAGTGGAGGATGAAGGAGTAATTTTCTTTTAAGAAATTCACATTTTAGACGTCATGCTCACCATATGGTTTAAAAAACGTAACAGTCCAACGTTCTCCCTCTTATATATTGTCCATGTTTACAGCCACAGTCAAGAGTAGGGATATGTTTTCCAAAGTACCGTTGTAGCCACTGAAAAAATACATCCACAAGAGGAAGGTATCCATACTCTTATAAGACGTGTTTCGTTTGCCTCCCTTATTAAACCTCAATATTGGCTATGATTGTATCCAAGGAAACAAAACCCTCTGATACCTAATAAGGATGCAGGTATCTTACAAGTCCTTATAAGGATTGTGATGCCTTCTCCTCATTTACGTCAATCTAAATTTAAAAAGTGTATTTTTAATCATTTATTTCTAACGCCGTTAGTTTTACTTAATTAAAAATAGTCAATTGACAAATTTAAATAGTTATTATACTATTAAATAATAATAAAGCAGGGTTAAATTTCAAAAATAAAAAATGGATATTAAATAATCAATATTTATGTATATTTGAATATCATTTAACTGCAGAACAGTGATTGAATTAGTATTTTCCATTTACTAAAACTAACGGTGTTAATGTTAACGGATTAAAAGTGCGAAATAAAATTTGATATAAATTTAAATGATTAAATGTATATTTTAATCTTTAAAAATAATAGAAACTTAATTAAAAAAGTAAAAACCGAATTAAAAAAATAAAGCGGGCGATTTTTTTTTAAAGAATTTTGAGCTGCCATGCAATGACTTGTAATTACTAATTACAGACAAGTCAAAATGGAAAGGTCCAATCATCACTTACTCCCGTCACGATGATTGCTTTCATAAACCGTCCCGCTCTCTTCTCGATTTCGGCCCCACCCCCACTTGGTTGTTATTCTCGTGAAAACTGAAAACTCTATTTTTCTTTCCTAAACATAGTGCCTTACAAGGTCAAAATAATGATTTCCCTACAAGAACAAGAAAATTAGCAAACGGCTTCCTGATAAATACGTGGGTCTACTTGAGAAAGAAATAA
The DNA here is from genome assembly GCA_025593235.1 of Vachellia pachyceras. Classification (NCBI taxonomy): domain Eukaryota; kingdom Viridiplantae; phylum Streptophyta; class Magnoliopsida; order Fabales; family Fabaceae; genus Vachellia; species Vachellia pachyceras. The sequence continues at coordinate 10,620 of JANTPZ010013679.1, forward strand.
TAAATAATGTTTTTACTATTTATACTAAACAATATATTTTTAAACCACATGCACGTGAGGTGGTTGGTACTGGGTAGATACTACATCCTTCCAAAAACAAAAAAAATCCATATATTTTATTGACAGTAAATTATGTTTAAAAAATAATTTTTTCAGTAATCTAAATATCCCCAGTAATGGGAAATACCTAAAGCAAACAAAATTTTCTCTTGACCTGAAATGGAGCCAACAAAGTTAGTGTATGTATATATAAATATATCCAAAAATTAAAAGACAAAACGGGAATACTGTCCACTTTTTGACCATGATAATTCATTATTCATTTGTTCTTGGATACTTGGCCTCCGCACGGCTTTCAGTAAATATGCTCAAGTCTGGGGGTTCTATTTTGGCGCGTTTTCTCCCGCTCTCACCTATTGTGTTTATGGCCTCGAATACTCTCTTCAGCTAAACCCTAACCAGCACTCCGTTTTGCAGGGCCTTTCTCTCAATGACAGCTTCCCTTTTAAAATAAGTTTCAACGGTCGTCTTGGGATTTTCAAACACCTTCTGCCTCTTTGTGTATTGACAAGTCTTCGTTTCCTTTTAGACGGCCAAAATCTGTATTTGTAGTTCCGGACACTCAAAGTTTTTGCTCCAGTCGAGATTGGCTTTGCCCTGGAGTTTTATTTTGTTGAAGCGTAAAATCTGCATTGCAGCTGCAACTAAGCAGCGTGTATTCTCATTGAAGCTTGATTCCAGTTCATCTTGCTTTTCAGCTTTTTGGTCATTCATTTTAGCTGCCAAAATATATG
>JANTPZ010013682.1:0-11834 GCA_025593235.1 Vachellia pachyceras
AAATATGAAATCAAATTAAAACATTATATAGAATTATATAGGACGAAAGGTGTGTTTCTGCCTATACATAAGATGAAGAAAAGACACAAACCTGTGAAAGCGATTTGGACAAGGAGGAGCACAGTGACAGCATTTCACTGTCGACCTTCTTCTTATTCTCCTCCTTGCTGTATTTAGTCTGTTCACTGATATAGAGGAAACCCTAATTCCATTTCTACGGCCCACTTGACCACGCATCTCTCCATTTTCACTGCTCTGTGATCTCACAGAATCCATTAAATGAATGGTATGTTGGCCGATCAATTCAGATTAAGAAGGTTTAATTGAAGAACACAGAAGAAAACACGTACAGCTTGTTGATGATCAGCTATGCTAAAACTGGAATGCTATAGTGATGAGCTTATATAAGCTTCAGTAGTAGAATGAAGGTTTGGTGCCAGGCCTTTTTGGGCCCCAACATGCATGTACCCTCGCCCCATCTTCTCTTCTTCAACTGTAAAAGCAAGATTCTCTGACGACTTGGGATGCAACCAAGGCATGACACGTAAGTTATAGAAACCGACAGAATCCTCTGCTAAATCTTATTGATCATTGGATCATCAAGCCAAATCCGTACCATTTGATACGACGCTACCAAACTGACTAATAATTGTCTTCGAAGTAGAATAGATTCTACCAAGTTTAAAGCAAACCTAGATTTTTATAGAATAATTTTTACGGATTCCGAGATAAAATTAAAGTTTTGAATGTTTGGGAAGTTACTGGCTTTTATGAAGTTCGAGACAAAAAGTAAGTATAAAAGAGGAATATGAAAGAAAAAAGAGGAAAGAAAAAATTTATTACAAGAGAGTATGTGAGTTAAAAAAACAGTTTTTTCAAAACTTAGGTTTCAAATATGAATTTTGTTACAAAATTTAAATTTTAAAAAAATGTAAGTACTTGGATAAAACTTAAGTGGGACGTGATCTCAAACGAGATTCTAATCTTCTTCATTGACTGAGAAGCTCAGTCAGGCCCCATTCAGCTCAATTTCAGCATCCCCACCAATTGATATTGGATACTATATTCCACACTCACACACATACATAGACACACAGACACACACCAGTTTAGTTTCTTCATCCGAAATGATCACTTGTTATACGTTTTCGAGGAAGTGTGTGTATATATATATAAGTTCTAATTAAAGGTAACTTTATGAATATGACTTTTTTCCTTTACATCATTCAAATTCTTGATCTGCCTCAAGGAGAATCGAGTCGTTTCACTTAACCGAATAATATTAATCACCCACCTTAGTTATTTACTCATTTATTTTCAATGGATTTTATTTATTTATTTTGAAAATCACTTCTAATAAAAAGTGCTTTTCATATCATAAAAAATATAAAATAATTTCTTCCCCCATAAAAATCACTAAGTATAAAAATTACCTTTTTAAAAAACTTAAATAAATAGAAAACTAATGAAAAAGTATTAAAATGTAAGATGATTGGACTTATAGTAGTATATAAACATTAATTCCATCGGTTTTAACCAGATCAGTATATAAACATTAAAATGAAAAATTTTCTGAAATTTTTTGAAATTATTTTCTATTAATTCACACACACACACACACATTTGAATCGTTCTTGTAATAGACTGTTGATGTCCTGGTGGGGTTTTACAAGTAACAAATAAAAATACAAAAGTATAGAAGTCAATTTCCCAGAACAGTATCTATCTACTTGTGTCTCTTCTAACAACCATATTGTTCTGCCATGGCAAAAATTCTTGGCTCTAAGTGCATAATATTAGTGTAATTCAATTCATCACTATGGCAATGTACAAACCTCAAGCCATCATAACGCCAATCTTTAGCGCACCAACAAGTTCATCCCGAATTGAATCATGCAAAACGAACTGTTTATTAAAATTGATTAAAATGATAAATATGGTATATATTTATATATGTAATTTTTTATTTAAACATACCCTTAATTATAGAAAGGATAAGTGAGAGAAAAAATGAACAGGAAAAATATGAGAAAATTAGTGGAGAAAAGAGACAAGGGGGACATATAAGTTAGGAATAAAAATGAAGAATGCATTAAATTCTCAAAAAAAACGGAACTTGTTGCTCATAAAAAGGACCACACTGTGTGGGAATGCTACCTATAAAAATGACCGGATGGAGTATTAGACAAGAACATATGCGCTCTCTCCACTTTTCAAAGTAAATATTTTAAACTTTTTTTAAGTGTTAAGGTTCAATTTTGACAATTAAATTTTGCTTGAGGAGCGTCTGACACCATTAAGTTTTGGAAGGCGCAAAAATACACATAACGTTATAAAAGGGGTGCACATTTAAAAAAACAAACAGATTTGTTTAAACGACCGTTAACCGTGTACAAAATGGCTAAGAGCAGTTATACTTGTAGGCCATACTTAATCCAGCTGGCAACCTTCCTCCATTGGGCAACTCTCTCTCCCCTCTCACACAAGACCATGGGCAAAAATGAAGATCGACAGCGACTCTCTCTCTCCCCTCTCACACACTACCAGTCCCTCCCCTCCCGCCTCCCTCCCCTCAATGACGATGTAGCAACTCTCTCTCCCCTCCCCTCAATGACGATGCAACAACTCTCTCTCCCCTCCCCTCAATGGCCGAATTTTGATATCTCGCGAGGTTGTATGCCCTGTTTTCTTCAGTGGCTTCAACTTTCATCAGCTGCCTGTCGGTATAAATGTCTTAGCATTACTGCATTGGAGTTTTGGTCTATTGGGCACAGAAGACCTCGGCTAGCTATCGTCCAACGACCTCCATGACGATTCTGACATCAGCTCTTCTACACCGCCCACAAATTTCAAGCGAGTACATCCTACTATGCACCATGTATAATTGAATCACAAGAAGCGCACTGTCTTTTGGGATTTCATTTTCGGCTCAACCTCTGTTTCATATTATATCATTCATGCATCAGTCTTTCAGTTTTTGTATGCACAAGTTTGGGCTTTATATGTTTCATTTTCAATATATATATAGAGAGAGAGAGGCAATAGTTTGCACTCACTCTGATTGTGAAACTGGAGTCTGCATTGACGAAACGAAAGGGGATTCCATTGAATTTGGGAATCAAATAAGAATATTTGCCTGATGCTGAAGGTTATTGTCTATGGGAGTAATGGAATACTCATGATGAGAATAAGTGATCTAGCCAAGTGTGTTGCAGAGGGGAGTGGTAAAATAGAGCATGCAAGGATCCTGTCAAATCCGAGTTAATTCTTCAAAATTATGAGTCGGGCATTAGCTAAAACTTTAATAACCAAACGCTTGTATGCAAAAAATTTCAATCTTGGGGCGTTCTATTAGTTGAAAATCACTGAAAGTTGAAGTGGGTTTAATGAAAATGTTGTGCCAGTGAGATACAGTTGTGACTCTGATGGTGATAACCCCATCGTCATGGCCGGCGTCCCTTTTCTGAACAAGCATGCCTTCGGGGTGAAGTTCCCACTCAAAGTAGGAGATGCTTCTGTGCTCAAGCGGTCCCGTTCAGTTTGGCCACGTCGTACAAAAGGCAGGCCCAAGCTCCCCAGTGGTAGACTCAGCCTCCGTAAAGGCTCCGCTGGAGGAGGAAGAGGAAAACGAAGAGGACAACGGCAAAGGAAAGTAGTGAGAGAAAAGGAGCCGAACACACTTTCTCTTTGCTATTTCTCAAGGAAAAATATAAAAGATAAGACTTTCTGGACAAAAAGTATGGCCACGTCATAATAAATTTATGTCTCAGTCAATAAAAATGCCACATGTACATTGTTGGTCAAAGTGCATCGCGGACGTTTTGAGAAACTGTTAATTTTGTTAAATGTGCACCACTTTTATAACGTTATATGTATTTTTGCGTCTTCCAAAATTTAATGGTGTCAGACGCTCCTCGAGCAAAACTTAATTGTTAAAATTGCATCTTAACCCCTTTTTTAAACTAAAAAAGAGTGGTAAATTATTGAATGGAAAATGTTTTTCAATTTTTCCCATATCAAATGGATTTTTAAAGAAGAAAAAAATGATAATGAGCCATTTTAAGTATTAATTGCATGAACTTAATTGAAGAATTAATAAACATTACATTATGGACTAATGGAATTCTTATATTATAGAAGATAACTTACCTTAGGGACCCCAGAAGAAAGTGTGTAGATATAAGGAGTCCCTGTAATAAGTTGAATGAGATTTGAGATACAGAGTCAACTCGTTATAAGAAAAATATATATCTAAATCTAAGATGCTGTAAAGTTATCAACTATAAAAACTTCCTTTTGAGTGTTAGAAAGTCAGAAGTACCCTTTATAGCATTTCTATGATAGGCATTAATTCTAAAGCAAAAAGAACACTTATATATAAATTACACATAATACAACAAAACATAATTACTAAAAAAACTAATACAATTGATTACTAGTTTTTAAAATAAAAACAATGCCGTTTCATACTCAATAAGGAAAAAACTATAAAATTAAATCCAGTTGACTTGTCAAAAACTCCTGACTACATCAATCAGGATAATAGTTCACCAGTTTACTTGTCACCGGCAACCATGGTTGGATTTTCATACCATTTTCATATTTTTTTAAGGTTTCTACACATAAATTAAAAAAATGTAATTAGTATATTGAAAATTCTTCTCACTCCTAATATGCCCTATTATAACTTGTGGGCTAATTCTTTGGTTGAGAATTGTGCTCAATCATACGTAAGAACTAAGAAAGCAGGAAATCAGCAACGTTGCCATAAAATGATAAATTAATTGAAACAAAAACAAAGTGACTAACAAAAGAAAATCATGGAGAACAATGGAAACTTTTATTACCTAACACCAAAAAAGAATTAGAGGTTTAATTCTAGCTGACACATGGCTCATTTTTCAGCAAGACTAAATTGGAGCAGTATATATTTCCAGTCAAAGATTGAACCTGATTCTATTGGGTGATTTTCATTTAATTACTCTAAAAAAATCTTACCAAACACAGGAGAAAGAAGAAAATTAATAAGCTCAGGTCAAAAAGGGCCTTTCAAAGATAATATGGAAATAGTGCAGTCAAAATTCATGGTGTTGAATACTTTGTCTTTTTTTTTATATATTTGTACTAAAAATAGTGATGTTACATGAGTATCGTTTAGATGGTCAAGTGATTTTATGATTTGAATTTGGATATGATGTACGCATTTTTGTCCAAATATATTTTAAAAAACTAGCATATCAACAAGTTTATGCGAATAGTTAATCACTCTATAGCTATGATTATTAGTCCTCTAAGTTGAATGAGAACACTTCCATAGTTTTAAAAACACTTCATCAATTAAATAGTCTTCTTGTTATTTTTTTAACATGAATGTGATTTGCAATGTATATGTATAAAGTCACATCAATTTGAGTGGGTGAGTGGAATTATTTTTTTAAAAACGCCTAAAATATATATCATCTGCAAAAGACCAAATTAAATATAACTGATAAATTTCATACAGTTTGACGAAAGCATTAAATCTCACTAATTAAGTTTTGAAAAAATTTAATAACTTTTCAATTTTATCTCTATTTAATATCCATTATAGCTCATTTGGCCAAAAAATGCATTATAACTAATGAGAGTAAAGTAACACATAATAAATTGTAGGTAAAATTGTCCATTCACATAAAAAATTTAATGATATGATATATAAATATGATAAAATAAATCATTCTCTCTGACTATAAGTAGAATCAGAGTAGTAGTTGAAAATTATGCATCAATTAATTATTCAGCTGCTAAATTTCCTGTTGGTGGTTGTACGTGTACGTGGCTCAGAACAGAATCACATCGCAGATTCGCAGTGCCTTTGGATAATGAAACCTTAATAGATAATGTGCCTTTGGATAATGAAACCTTAATACCTAGAAGGAGGAGGAGGGATCTGCCAGATCCTATGTAGTGATTTTAGTTAAATTAGTCGCAAAGCTTTTAATCACGAAACACATGAGAAAGAAAAGTCATAAGTTGACCCGACTGCTCCAGTCAACTTGGATGCTTATATGAGTCTTTGAGGCTTCAGTCAACGTAAATAATTGGGATCTTCAAAGATATGGGAATAATGATATAAATATAATGCAGTCAAAATTCCTTTTCTATATTACGAATAGATTAACCCCTTTCACCGGTTTAATTAATTTAATTGGATTTAATTGGTTGAGGTGGTCAGGTAGTTTAATTAGGTTTTGGAAATGTTACACTACTTAATTAGGAAACCACCATGAAAGTACCAACCAACAATTTAGCGAGATATGCCTAATAATGATAAATTTATAAGACTTGAAATGAAATATATTTAAAGTGCTGTATTATTCAGAATTCAATTTAATTTTCAACTCTTTAAACAACTAAACTCTTTTAATACTATATGTGGTCATTAATATAAGAGTAATTGAGATTTTTAAAGAAATTAAGAAAATAAATATGTCACTTAGCTATAACAATTGTTCCAAAATAATTATGTGTATAATTATTATACATCAATTTATAAATCAATTAAATTACTTTGAAAAATATTGATTAATATATCAGTCAATTAATTTCCTTAATCTTAACAAAAAATATCAACTTACTTCTTATATTAATGTTTAGAGGTAGTATAATTTTCTTTTCTTAATTTTTATGTGAACTACGTTCATTCGTTTTCTTTATTTTGCTAAGCATAAGTCTATTTTGTACTAAAGACCATTATGTTTGAGGTACGACTCTAACTATAGCAATAAATGTGCACACTTTTCACAATAAAAATTTGAACATTAATTTGTTATGTTATAATAGATTAACCTATTTCACTAGACTAAATTCATAAATGTGTATTACTTGTAGTATTAGGAAATAGTGTTAAGATATCAAGTTTTTATTTTAATATCAAATTATTACATAGAGTATCAAATTATTTTAAAAAAATGTAACAAGTTTTCAATTCTTACCGGTAATTAAAAAGAAAAAAGAATAGTAATAAAAAATATTTTTTTAAAAGCCACGATTATCTGAAAACATATTTGTCCAACATAAACATTTTCCTCACTGAGAAAGAACTAGCGTTATGTGAAGAAATCGAATCTATGATGAGCGATTTGTTTGTTACTTTAAACTATAATTGGCTTGTACGTAGCACACATTCTGTAACTCGTAAAATCAATTCAAAGCTTGGAGCATAAACTTTTCTACGGTTATCTCTTCAAATATTTATTTCTAAGGTTAGAGTTGAGGTTATAAATAATATAAATTAATATTGAACGGTTTGAACTTCAAAAATTATTAATTTTTAAGAGTTGCAAATAGATAGTACAATTGATTGAAAAGAAATTCATTCATTGCCAGTGAATATATTGAAGCCTTTTCTTGATAAATCCAAATCCCTCTTTGATAAAAAATAAATCCAAACACCTAAAAACACATATGGAATGAGCTTCAATTTATTACTGTATCTCTAGCAGACAAAATCCGATGATCTCAAACATTGACGAGCGTGTGTGTGTGTTTACTTTGGGAGGCAAAGCTTCTATGCAACGAAGCATTTGAAAAACTGAATAGTTTTTCCAGAGAGGAGTCTGAGAGCAGAAACAAGCCAGGGGAAGGCGAGAGGGAATTCCTAAACAGTGGTGAGTGCGACGGAGGAGAGAGCTCCGGCGAAGAGGAGGAGGTTGGAGAAGATGTGGAGGTAGAGGGCGGATTCGGCAGAGGCGTGGATCTTCTTCTCAAATGCAAGCCCTAGGCAGTGGATGCATGTAGCCACTAAGAAGATCCACATGGTGACAACACTTCACTGTCGACCTTCTTCTCATTCTCCTTTCTGCATTGAGTCTGATCACTGATGAGGAGCTGCTAAAACTAGAATGCTACAGTGTCGAGCTTATATAAGCTTCAGTGGTAGAATGAATGTTGGGATGCATGTACCCTTTGACGAACTTGGGATGCAACCAAGCATGACACGTAAGTTAGAGAAACCGACAACAGACAGAATCCTCTGCTAAATCTTATAGATCTGATCCTCCACATACGATCATCAAGACATCGATCCGTACCCTTCTCTAATACGACGCGACCAAGCTAACTAATAATTGTCCTAATCCGCAGCCTTTTATGAAGAGGATTTTGACTTTTTGTTTTATTTTTCAAACGTGATGCATTGAGTATTGAACAAAGGCGTGCTCCTTCCCCTTTGCCATTTGACTTCAAACAAGCGGAAAATTGTTTTTACTATGCTTTTATCATTTACGAGGTAAATGTGTGAAGGAGATTATCTCATTTTGGGAAAAAACACTGTTGAACGTACTTTTGGGGTATTCAGAAGCTTTACCAAACAGCCCCATTATTATCTCTTCTCCCACTTTCGCAGCAATAGTTCTCATTTAAAAAGGAAAATAGATGTTCCCTGTAACTTCTTTTAATAAAATATTTTTCAATAAAGTTGTAACTTTTTAAAAATTTTCTCATTATATCTTATTGGAAAAATCTCATACGTAAATTAAAATAAAAACCGGATCGGTTTTCTCTTCTAAAGTGATCCAGCTACTTCAAGACCTTACTCTCACAGTCTCATATTGTTCCCCGTTTACTATTATGTATAGTCTTAAAATGATAACGTCTTAATAAAAAGGAATAAAACACTATATGAACTTGTTAAAAATCTCTTGAGAAAAAAGAACCTAATTAATAAACAGATGCAAAATATCAGAACTTGCATATTAATTTTCTTTTTTATTTACTATATCTTTTCGTATATTTTGAAGAGCCCAGGTTGTGGGCCCCATAGCAGTGACGATTTTTTTTACCTCAATCTTTTTCCGGCCTAACAGAAGAAGGGAAAAGATGAAAACAATAAGGAAACGGGTGCGAGTGAAACTGACTGGCAAGGATTTTGGTAGATGTAAAATAGACGCTGCTTCAGAGGTTCAGAAAAACTCAAAAAATTCTGGGTGTGATTTCTGTTCGAAAGTTGCATTTCGAAGCGAGCAAGACTGAAAACATCAGAGAAAGGGGTTTGGTGATTTCTTTCCAATGGAGTTCAGGAGTGCTCCTTTTCCCACTCCTGGATTCACTGGAGCTCCTAACCCCCCTTCAAATTTTCCCTTAGTTGATCAAGATCCTAAAGAATTTGTGAACCAAGATACTGCTAAGATCCCTGCTCCTGAGGAGGGGAGATCTGAAATTCCTCCTGGCAAACCTACAAATTATGGGATCAGTTTGAAACTTGATGAGATTAAAACTATTAGGGCTCCATTATCCTATAAAGACTCTTTGATTGGTTACAATGGATGCTTCGAGGGTCAAGAGTCTTTTGAATCTAATATGGATGAAGATTCAAGTTCCAATGAGATTGAAGCAGACTGGTCCCCTTCTGAGGAGACTACAAAACTAATGGAACTTTATCCGATGGTTCCCATTTCCAATGAAAAGTGGGTAGGTCTCTGCAAACCTTGGAAGAAGGCGCTGGTCATCTCAATCTTGGGGCTAAATCTTAATGTTAAGTCCCTCAAACCCAGATTGGCTAGACTATGGAAATTAAATCATTTTGAGCTAATTGACTTACAGAACAACTATTATTTAGTGAGAACTGAAGATCAAAGTCACTACAATAGGATTTTGAATGAGGGGCCATGGGTTCTTATGGATCATTGCATCTTTGTCCAGAGATGGAATCCATCCTTCAATCCTAATTCTACCTCTCTGGGGAAAATTGCTTTATGGGTTAGACTATCTAATATCCCTATTCAATGTTATAACAAGGTTATTCTTTGGAGAATGGGGAATTGTATAGGGAAAACCTTGAAGGTGGACACGCATACTTTGAGTCAGTTAGGAGAAGGTCAAGATAAAACGGAAAGAGGCAAATTTGCCCGTATTAGCGTTGAAGTTGATCTGAACAAGAAACTGGTCCCTCGAATACTCATTAGGGATGAGCTCTTTAATGTAGAATATGAGAGTTTGAATCTCATCTGTTTTGGATGTGGATGCTATGGCCACAACCAGAATTCTTGTCCCCATGACCCGAAAATCAATGAAAACCCGAGCTCAAAAGATGACCAATTTCGGCAGCCGATACATCCATTCTCAAATCCAGATAAATTACATTCAAAAGCTAAGGTTAATATACCTGAGAATGAATTTGGTGATTGGATGATGGTTCGCCGGAATAGAAGATCTAGTGGTGGTAAATTCCAGTCCTCGGCGGAGATCAGATCTAGAGCGGCTGAACGGGTTTCTCGAGGAGGCAATAAGCACCCTAGTTTCCGATTTGACATCCTAGCTTCAGACGAGGTCAATGGCGAAGATTATGTCAGAAAAACCGGACCTAATCCTGCCAATCCAGCCGTTGGACCTCAAGTGGAAGGGGAACGCCGCCCTGCTCAGTCTTCCTTCACTCAGAAAAAAATGGAATGGCGAAAGAAAATCAAAACTGGAGGCAAGCGTGACCGTACAAGTGACCCATGCTCTCCTGATTCATCCAACGCTGAGCTCCGTGCCGTTGACATAACGAAACTGATGGAGAAAACGCGCAGGCAGAGGCTATCTACGGAATCAACGCAGAATAGGACGCTGAATATTGAAGGATCTATTTCCCTCAATTTGGACCTTCAAAGGGAGGAATTGAAAAAGGCTGGCCCAATATCAAGCAAGGCCCGTGTCCATCGAGTGGTTAAGGGGTCCAAGAGTGTTGCTAACCCGATGGATTTGGTTAAGGGGGATGATGGATCTATTTTCACTTTGAATCCGCAAGTTTGGGGCCTGGGCCAGGATATTCCAAATGTTCATTCTTCTAAGGAGCAAACCGTGATGAATGATAATGTGGTGCCTATTCCCCCTGAACCTGACCCTCCAAACTCCCAGGATCTATTAATCCAAGATGACCCCTCAATTGATCAAAATCACCTATCTCAAGATGATTCTTCAACCGTTGTTCCAGAATCTCAACTTGATAAATCTTCCCAAGAGGGATCTCTGAATGAGGTTAATGAACATTTCATGCTTGAGGCGCACAACTCAGAGAGGCAGGAGGTGCACTGCATGTCCGCTATGGAATCATAAGTTCCAGGTTCCTTCTTTCCTTTTTCCTAGTTTTATGGATTTAATTTGTTGGAATTGTAGAGGTGCTTGTGGTAGGAATTTTCCAGCCCGTGTCAATGACATTAAAAAAACCCATAATATCAATATTCTCATTCTTATTGAAACTAGAGCGGGTGGGTCTAGAGCTGATAAAATTGTTCATAAATTGGGTTTTTCTGATTGGATTCGTCTTGAAGCAACTGGGTATGCTGGAGGCATTTGGCTTCTTTGGGATAATTGTTATTTTGATGTCAATTATATATATTCCAATGTTCAACTTCTCCATTGCAGGTTGTCTCATAAGTCTAATGGCACATCATTTCTTCTCTCATGTGTTTATGGGGATCCCACTCCTAATCTTCGCGGAGCTCTTTGGGATTCTATTTATAACTTATCTCAAAGTATAGATGAACCTTGGCTCATTCTTGGGGATTTTAATTCTTACTTATCCCCCCAGGATAAAATTGGTGGTGTTGGCTACAATTGGAATTCCATGAACCTCTTCTGGAATTGTGTCAATTCTTCTAATCTTATTGATTTGAACTTCAATGGTGACAGGTTTACCTGGGAGAATGGTTCTGTTAAAGAACGCATCGATTGGGCCTTTTCTAATAATGAATGGAATACAAAATTCCCTGATGATTCCTGTGCTCACTTACTTAGATATGGGTCTGACCATCGGGCTTTAGGTATTCGGTTAGGTCTTTCTCTCACAAACTCTAACCATAATCCTCCTTTTA
>JANTPZ010013683.1:0-10237 GCA_025593235.1 Vachellia pachyceras
TGAGGCTTCTCGCAAGAAGGTCATGTTAGGGGAGGAATCAACCCTGGCCCCGCGTCTCTCTGCTATTGACGGATCTGCCCTTGCTGTTCGTGGTCCTGATCAGCGCTCCACCAAGGGTCGGCAAATGTGTGATCATTGCCACAAAAAGGGTCATACAAAGGACAAATGTTGGGATCTCCACGGTAAGCCCCCTGATTGGAAACCAAGGCAAGGCAAGGGCCGGGGTTACGTAGCCGGTGTTACATCTAGTACAGCAACTGATCCCTCTGTTCCAGACCATCAAACTGCTCAGCTCAATTTGATTCTTGAGCGACTCGCTGCCATAGAAAGCTCTCAGCAACTGAGAGAACCTCCTGTTGCTACCGTCGTTCGTAGAGGTAATTTTTTCAAGGCCTTAGCCGTGATTAAAGGTATGAGTTACGGGGCTTGTTGGATAATTGACTCGGGAGCCTCAGATCACATGACTGATGACTTATCCTTATTTTGTCATTATACCCCTGCCAAGGCACGCCTTACTGTAAAAATTGCTTATGCTTCTGATTCACCTGTTGCTGGTTTTGGGAGCATCAAAGTTTCCGCTGCACTTACTCTTCATAGTGTCTTACATGTTCCTAATTTGAAGTGTAACTTGATTTCTGTGAGTCAGTTAGCATGAGAAGAACGCTGTCATGCTGATTTTTTTGCTACTCGTTGCGTATTTCAGGACTTGCTTACGGGGACGACGATTGGAGTGGCCGGGATGCATGATGGACTCTTATCTGAACGATTGTTCTAGTTCTTGTATTGGTTTTTCTAATAAAGTGTCTCTCCCTAGGATTAATGATGTGGAGTTGTGGCACAAACGACTTGGTCATCCAAACTTTCATTACATGTCTCAAATGTTTCCTTCCATTTGCTTAAATAAAAATTCTTCTGAATTTTATTGTGATTCCTGTGAGTGAGCTAAACATCATCGCACTTCTTTTAAGATTACCCCATATCGTGCATCGAAACCATTCACCACTATTCATAGTGATTTATGGGGACCCTCTCGTGTTCCTAATCGTACTCATTCCAAGTGGTTTATTAGTTTCATTGACGATCATACTCGTGTCAGTTGGGTTTTCTTGCTTAAAAATAAAACGGATGTTTACCAGACTTTCATTGATTTCTATCACATGATTCAAACCCAATTCCAAACCAACATTCAACTCCTTCACACTGACAATGGTACCGAATACTTTAACCAATCACTCTCTTCCTTTCTTCGGGATCATGGGATTGTTCATAAAAGTTCCTGTCCTTATAGCCCCCAGCAAAATGGTATTGCCGAACGTAAAAACAGACATATCCTTGAAACTGCTCGGGCCCTTCTTTTTAGCAGTCATGTTCCCAGCTACCACTGGGATGATGCTATTCTTACCGCCACTTTTCTCATTAATCGAATGCCCAGCAAACCCTTATCCTATCGCACTCCATTACAAGTTCTCCATGAACATTACAATCGTCCCTACCTTGAAAATACATTACCACTACGAGTCTTTGGTTGTTCCACCTATGTCCATCTCCATCACACGGGTAAGCTTGACTCTAAAGCTGTCCGATGCATATTTCTCGGCTACTCTGGCTCACATAAGGGATACAAATGCTATGATCCCATGTCCAAACGCCTTTATACAACATGTGATGTCACCTTTCATGAACCCCTTCCTTTTTACTCTTCGTCTTCAATTCAGGGGGAGAATTGGAGTGAATCTCAGCCTGAACCTAAGTCACCAATACCATCTCAAACTGAAATTCTCCTTGAGCCATTCACATTCCCTATTCAAACTGAGAATGTAGAAAGACCTTCCACAGATGAAGAGAATACTGATTTAGGGGGAGACACTACTAAACAATTACAGGTCTATACAAGACGACGCAAGGTTGGCACGGTTCATCAAGCACCCAACACACTCCAAGAGTCGGAACTAGAGGCAGGTTCGGATAATGTGCAAGAGGTAAGTACAGAAAGTCATAATGATATTGACCTACCTATCGCAGTCTGAAAACAACCTAGGACGTGTACAAGACATCCTATTGAGAAGTTTGTTTCTAAGCAAGCTCTTTCCTCAAAATATAGTGCATTTATCTCTAATCTTGATAAGGTCAGGATCCCAAATGATATCAATGAAGCCTTGGCTAGCACGGAATGGAGACAAGCTGTGATGGAGGAAATGAGGGCCTTAGAGGATAATGAAACTTGGGATGTAGTGGATCTACCCAGAGGTAAGAAGGCTGTAGGATGTAAGTGGGTATTCACACCTAAATACAAAGCGGATGGAAGTCTTGAGAAATACAAAGCAAGATTAGTTGCACAAGGTTTCTCTCAAGTTTATGGTACAGATTATACAGAGACTTTCACCCCGGTTGCAAAACTCAACACGATCCGTATCTTATTATCACTTGCTGCTAATCTGGATTGGCCGTTGCATCAAATGGATGTCAAAAATGCCTTCCTAAATGGTGAATTAAAGGAAGAAGTATATATAAAAATGCCCCCAGGCTTCCTTGAAAATGGGGCAAGTCAAGTATGCAAATTGAAGAAGTCACTGTATGGACTGAAGCAGTCCCCTCGAGCATGGTTCGAAAGGTTTACTCGAGTCCTGAAGTCACAAGGTTATGTACAAGGACAAAGTGATCACACCATGTTCTTCAGATATTTAAATGGAAGGATAGTAGTGCTTGCAGTATATGTCGATGATATTGTCATTATAGGTGATGACCCATTAGAGATCAATCATCTTAAGGGAGCATTGAACCAAGAATTTCAAGTTAAAGATTTAGGGGAAATGAAATACTTTCTTGGTATGGAAGTTGCAAGGTCAAGGAAGGGAATCTATATCTCACAGAGAAAATACATCCTGGATCTTCTAAAGGAGACAGGAATGTTAGGATGCAGGCCTAGTGACACTCCTATACGAACTGACAAAATTGCTGATGATGCAGAACTTGGAAAAGCTGTGGACATGGGACGATATTAGAGAATGGTGGGGAAGTTGATTTACTTATCTCACACTAGACCAGATATCGCGTTTGCAGTCAGTATGGTAAGTCAACATTCTCATGATCCTAGGCAAAAACACCTGAATGAAGTTTACAGGATCCTTAGGTATCTAAAGGGATCACCAAGGCTCGGTTTACTCTTTAAGAAGTCTGATCACAGAGGAGTAGACATGTTTACAGATGCTGACTGGGCAGGTGATCAAGAAGATAGAAAGTCCACTTCAGGGTACTTCACATTCGTCTGGGGAAACCTTGTGACATGGAGAAGCAAGAAGCAGAGTGTGGTAGCGAGGAGTAGTGCTAAAGCAGAATTCAGAGCAATAGCGCTTGGAATTTGCGAAGGGATTTGGGTAAAAAGAGTTCTTGAAGAATTGAAGATGGTTGTACATCTACCTATCAAGCTCTATTCAGACAACATGGCAGCCATTAATATCTCTCACAACCCAGTCCAACATGATAGGATGAAACATGTTGAAATAGACAGACACTTTATAAGAGAGAAGATCGATGAAGGAATAACAAAGATCAAGTATATACCATCTAGAGAGCAAACAGCAGATCTCCTTACCAAAGGTCTTGCCCGAGATAAATTCAAATATTTCATTGGCAAGTTGGACATGATCAACATCTATGCTCCAACTTGAGGGGGAGTGTTGGTAGTTGCTGATTCTGTGAGATTGTAATCTTTGATTCTATGGGAGAGATTATAGGGATTTATCTGTTAGCTTAGTTATAGGCTAAATTTTCGATTAGTTTGTTTTATTCGTGCTTATATATATGTGGGTGTATGATTCAATATGTATGGAATGCAATTTTCTATCAGATTCTTCACAACCCAAGACTATGTCAAAACTATTGAGCTAGAAAAGAAGGCCGAAAATGGTTTTATTAAAATCTCTATCAAAGTGAGAGAAGACAAAAAAAAAATGTCTCAAATTCTGCAACAAGAAACTATAAAATAAAGAGACAATAATGTACACCAGAGAGTGGTTAGGTTGTTTCATGGGGTGGACCCAAAAGAATGCAGTAAAGAATAATTCTATGTAGAGGCAGACCTCTCAGGATGTTGAGTTCCAATTGGTTGAAATGATTTTCTCAGTTGAAATCTTGGGTGTTTTCAGCTAATTTGTCCAGGTGGAAACAAAAATATGTATCTTATGGGAAGATTATTTAGAAATATATATATATATATATATCAAATTATCAATGTCTTTCCTGAGTGAAAATGTAGGAAAAAGGCTTACATGCTTAAAATTTTCACACAACTTGTTAACTATTGAATAGAAGCGGGGTGAATATGTTAAAGTTACTTATACATAGAGTAGAGATTTTATATGGACAGAAATGACCTGCATGTTACAACATAGCTTGGGCCCAAGTTACATCCAATTCTACCATGATAATGATATAATCAACTTCATTTTGCTTCTGACATTGAATTTCCTTATAAAAAAAGAAGTCTAGAATGGGAACAACAAAATCAGAGAAAAATCTTCTAAACACAGTATTCTATATCAAATCCAACATCAAAACAGAAATTCCACCATAAAAATATGACTATGAACGACTTAAACCCAAATCATTTTAAAACAAGCAACCCAAACATAGGACATATAAACATAATCCAACTTGAAGTGCAATATCCCGAGATGCAAAGAACTGAATGCGATAATCCCCAATGACTAATCAGTAGAACTCCAAAATGAAAGCAAGAAAGTAAATTGTAAATTCCATATAAACATTAAAACACACTTGAACCAAAGTAATGGAAGATGCACTTACCTTCAAAGCACAATCTACCCTTGTCATTAATATGATCCCTGGATGCGCTGCATCAGGTCCGTTAAAAAGCCTTGCAACCTTTTCATAGTGGGGCTGTAAGAGAAATTGAAAATGAGAATAATGATAATTCCAAGTTACTGATTCAACAACCCCCATAAGTTTAAACTGTACTTCGGTAAATAATACCTTGTAATTCCTGCATGCAGGGCACCTGATGGAAAGGTAGGGACATATGGAAAATTAGAATCTATTGTACTCATTTTTCATGATTATTAATCTAACTACGTGCAGAATATTACTTGCAGCAAAATTCTTTATGAAGGCAAAAAAAGTTGGACTCAATGGCAGAAGCGCTTCTATATTTAAATTAAAGAAAAATCCTACACTACCATCTGAATTAAGCTTGGAGCCAAAATACAATAATATGTTTACCAAAACATACACTGAGAAGTGATTTTTTATCAGGAAAAACCAAGAGAATAAAGCGATACAGTGTGAAACTGCTGGCTAGGTTTGGCTAAACCGAGTATCTCACATTCATGTATAGTAAAAAAGGATCATACAATCCAGTTTGATGACTAAGTAGTTATACATGATACACATTTGAATTAACAACAATGAGGATTAATTTCATACCAAGCGCCTTCAGTTAAATAAAAACTACCAAGTGTCTTGGAAGAACTACTACTACTTATAATCCACAGAAAGATCTCATTCAAAACTGAAAATTAAAATATTTGCTGAGTTAATCGGTATATCAAAGTACAAATACTACAAAACAATCACTCAACAAGAAAGCAAACCGGAGAGAAAAAATATAAGTGAAAAGGGTAAAGGAAACTAGGGCCGAATCAAATGAGAAATGGATAATAAAGAATAAATGAGGTTAAAGTTTTCTTGTACGTTCAATAAAGTCAAAGCCATACAAAAGGGAAAAGATTAAAGCATTAAAAAAGGGCGTACATAAGAGTTAAAAATAATTTCACTTGTAAACGCATGACTATAACACATCTAGAGTGCAGATGACGTATTCCAACCATAGTTCAAATGCATGTTAAAGTATAAAATACATTTAATTCAGTATTTTATGGATGTATTGGATAACCATGCTTAGTCACAGCGTTTATACTTGGCAATTATGCTATCACAAGCAACTACTGCAAAATACACTACAAATATGAAGTGGGTGGGATGAAGATAGTCAGTTTCAAGTCAAGGCTTGGCATTCTACTAGATTTTCACCCATTTTCAGCTATACTGCCCATAGCCTCAATTTTCCTGCATCTTCAATAAACATTTAACATTAACAGCAATTTCTCATCGTCAAAGCAAACTCAACAAACAATTCAGTCTACCTTACCCTAAACTCTAAACGATTTCAGATCCCAAATAATTGTCATAATGAATTCATTTCTTTCACTATTTGATAGGCAGATCTACTTTTCTGGTCAAAGGGTCATACACCCGTTGATTCAGGTACATTCCTTTAAGAAACAAGAAATTTAAAATAAAAAAAGTTTAAAACCAAGTAGAGATTTCAATAAACTTAACAATATAAGGATATATGTGTGTGTGTGTGTGTGTGTGTGTGCAGGCTACATAAGGTTGCTCACTAACCAATGGGCAAAGAATTCGACAACAGCAAAAGTAGCTGGAGTATCCTTCAGAACGACATCAAAATTCGTTACATTCAAGTCAACAGCATAATCTCGAAGATCTTCTTTATTATCATTGTTTTTTCTAGCTCTAAGGATCGAACGACGTGAACCCAATGAAGAATCTGAAATCAGGCCGGAGCTAACAGAGAGTAGGCTCAGAACAAGAAGACCCAAATAAAAACACAACCCAGACATGGAAATGGGCAGATAACACAGCCAGAAGAAGGAAGAGAAGAGAAAAAGCTATAACTTCAGACTTATCTGCCCAATAGTTCGGAGGTTTATTGGAAAATACAGAAGAAAGGTGATGATTTTGAGGTGAGGGCGGAAGAGAGAGGGATAGAGATGGATCTGCCAACAGTCCCTTTCTGTTGGCTTCCACACCAAACAGGTTTTGAAGCTCTTGTTGGAACTTTAATGGATGGGAGGGTTTTTGAAGGTGGAAACTAGTAAGCGATTCCGAATTACGTTTCCTTTTTGGAGAATGGAGATGGCCAGACTAGGGGAACAGCAAACCACTTGATAGAAAATCTTTTTCTTACGTTTTAATTTCCATTTCTTCCATGAACTCATGGTTCTCACTCTTCCTTGTTTTCTTTTGCCCTGCATATTCAATTATGGTAAGTATTTGAAACTGAATCTGCCATGTGTGAAAAATAAAACAGAGACATGATATTTGATCTCAAGTTGTTTAAGGTTAACGTGTAGAAATGATAAATATAAAAATTGGGTATGGCCATTGAGTTTAGGGTCAGAGGATGCGGAGTTCCACATCAATGCAAGGAGAGATCATGTTGAAGATAGATATATGATATTGCTTAATTAAGTTAGTTAAGATGACTAGACAGGTAGGCACTATAAATAAATATAAAGTCTTCCTATTATATTTAGGGTCAGAGGATATGGAATCCTCACCAATGTAAAAATTGAGGATAACATGTCTCTCTAGATTAATATGAGTTTTCCTTAATAAATCTCCAAAAATTTATGGTCAAGAAATCATCCTTACAAGGATATATATCTTTCCCATGTTGAATAAGTATAATTGATCGATGGAATTCATCTCTATTTGCTTAACACATAAAATGTTTACAATTAGAAACACGCGAAAACATCACTCAAATTTACAAATATCAAAATAATATATGAAATGGCACAATTCCTCTAAAATTTCAAGGAGCTTTTTTTAGATTAATTTTTGTTGCCAAATCATCATATTGTTCATAAATCTTTTTAAATTTTTTTTTTTGCTTTGTTGTAGGTGAAATGAAAAATGAAGTGTGAGCAATGATAAGTAGCATTTTGAAAATAAATTATGTTTGAAATAGAACTCACATCATATTATCTCATTGGAATAATACAATAAAAAATACTAGAGAATCCTAAAATCCACCGCCGCCGCCATAGTCAACTTTTTTAAAATAAGAGGTGGCGAATGATCAATGATACAAAATTTGCCTACAAAATCAGTAATACACTTAGCTAAATGATATGTTGTAGTGTTACTCTCACAAACTACATGTGAAAATCATTATATACCAATTCCTATGGATCAAGAATATGGCTTCATCAACATCTTTGAAAGGATCATTACTATCACAACCTTTCAATAGCAAGTTGATCCCTTCAATACAATTGGACAAATCTTCATTTTTCTGTAGCCTCAATTATAGCAAAGATGCAAACCATGGACAATTTTGATTGATTATGCAATGATTGATAGAATCGAGGTGATTTTTCAAATGTAGTCACAAACTCAAGAATTATCTTTATCTCAGATATCACCTTTGCAACCACTTCAACCTAAATTGAGAACTAAGGTATACATTTCCAGTTTAAAGAGGGAATGTCTAATGATCTCCTTAGTAATTTACTATTATCTTAACATATTATTTTATATTTTTATTCATATTGTATATAAATTAATGTAACATTGATTTAAATTAATATAATAATATTTTTATGGAAAAAATCAAAGTAAAGGACTTGAAAAAATAATATTTATTGTGAAGGATCATAAAAGTTGTAACTATTTAGAAATACCAAAAATAAAAATTTAAAATACTAAATTGCCCCTAACAACAATTTCAATTTTCCCTCCACATTCTCTCTCACACTATATTTTTTAAATCTAATACACATTTTTAAATTTTACTAAATTAAACATTAGTTTTTCATTTTTTTTACTGAAAAATTACACTTTATTCAGTTTTTTAAATTATATATTTATTAAAACTTAACACAAACTTTAATTAAATACAAAGTATATAACTTTAACAAAACTTAATATCTTTTATAATTTATTATATACATTTAATAAAACTTATATAAGTTTGGAAAGTAATAATAAATTTATGCAGTTTAAAATATTTCAAAGATATTTTATATTATTTATTTTTAATTTAGAAGAAATTATCTGAGTTAAAAAAATGCATGTAAAGTTAATAAAATAAAAATATCTAGATAATCTATGATATTATGAAATGATATAAAATGAATTTATTTTTTATTTTATGAAAATTTTTAATTCATATTAGTGTTGATAATATAAATTGAACAACTTAGTGTTATATTAGTTGATTAAATAATATATTGATCATATAAATGCAAAACTTGGTGAAAAATAAAAACTAACAAAAGAATATACGATTATTTCACATGTGATTTATAGGTAGTTTTAATTTTAATTTTAATTTTTATTTATTTCTTAATTTTAAATATAGTAAATAATGTAAAAGTTTTAATTATGGCCAAATTAGTAATTTTTAAATTTTTATTTTGATGTTTGGTCATTCTAAGTAATTACCACTTTAATGGTCATTTATAATAAATATTATTTTCTCTTGATTCTTTATTTTATTTTTCCTATTTTTATTTATAATAAATATAATACTATATTTTGAAAATGGAATAACATTTTTATTCATTATGAACAGGAATGGTGAAGACAAAGAATAGAAGAATTTTGGGTAGCAGTAAACGAATATGTCATTAATACTGAAAAGAGCTTCATTCATATTTTTGCCGGGATGAGACGACATTTTTTAAAAATTTTAAAAATATCATTTTTAATTTTTAATAAATAAGGGATATAGAGATAATTTAACTTAATTTCTAAATTTTAAATTGTGTCAAACAACCTAATTAATTTTGACCCCTACTCTTCTCTTAAACTTCCGTCAAACAGAGTAGATGCTCTTCTAAGGCTTTGTTTGGTTGGGGAAAGGGGAAGAAAAATGATCCATTCTCCTGTTTGGTATGAAAAATTGGAGGGAATGGGAGCCAAATTTTAGCTCCACAATCCCTCCCCTCCCCTTATTTTGCATCCCTCCAAAATGGGGTTTTTTTGGAGGGATGCAAAATATTATGCCTAATATGCCCTTAATATTCCTTATCCAACTTCTTACACTTCATTTTTCCGGTCTTCATATCTATTTCACTGGGCGTGAATAGAAAGAGCGATATAGATAGAGAGCAGGTTTTTCTAGTCTTCATTTTTTCAATATTTTCTGAGAATAAGTTTTACTTTATTTGGAATACTTGAAAGCAGCGATATGGGTAGAGAATGAAGGAAATAAATTATTTAAATCATTTTTTAAATTATTTAAATAAATTATATAAATGAAATACCTTAATAATTGTTTTAATTAATTAAATAGAAGGATGGATTAATTTTTATGAGTAAAAACTAATTTAAATAAATTGTATAAGTAAATAAATATAAATCAACATATAAGGGTAAAATGGTAAATTGGTCATTAACTTCCCTCCCT
>JANTPZ010013689.1:0-10216 GCA_025593235.1 Vachellia pachyceras
CATATGTTGACTTGCTACGCTTACTGCAAATGCGATATTGGGTCTAGTATGAGACAGATAGATGAGTTTTCCGACTAGTCTTTGATATATGCCCTTGTCTGTGGGAGCCTCATCCTTCTGTGTCTATGTAAAATTCCCATTTGTCTTTGTATTCTTCTTCACCGCCTTTTGCGTGCTAATAAGTACCCTGCTAGGTTTACAGCCAAGCATATCGGTTTCCCTAAGAAAATCAAGAATGTATTTCTATTGGGAAACATATATTCCCTTACCTGATCTTGCCACTTCCATGCCCAAGAAATATCTCAGTCTTCCTAAATCCTTGACTTCAAATGTATCGTTTTTCTCCAATGCCCTCATTTCTTCCAGAACTGCCTCCTTCCACTCGGGAACCTCCAAGGCTTCATGTATGGTGCTCGGAATCTTGACCTTATCAAGGTGAGTAACAAGGTTGTAGTGACTCTGAGACAGTGCTGCGTAGGAAACATACTTTTGAATAGGATGCTTGGTGCAAGATTGAGTCTTCTTTCTCAAGGCAATTGGTAGTTCTATGTCATTAGCCTCTTCTTCCTGCAACTGCTCAATATCTTCTACTAGGTTAGGACTCGTCATAGGTTCAAAGGTTGGTTCCACTTCAGAGATGATGGGCTCTATTCTCTGTCTTCTGGAGTACACATTATTCCACCTCTTATTAGCCTTATTTCCATTTGTTTGAGATAGCACTTTGGATGGGTCAGAGTTATCGGTAAGCAGTATGGCCAGTGGTATTGGCTCAGGTATGTTTGCCGACTGAAATTCACCATATCGCTCCCCCTAAATTGAATGAGTGGGATATTAAGGCTCAGATTCAACAAAGGTCACATCACGACCGACAAAGAGACATCGCAAGAGTGGGTTGTAACATTTATAGCCTTTTTGGGAGTTCAAGTAGCCGAGGAAGACACCTAATTGCTCGGGGATCAAATTTGGAGGAAGGGTGGTGGACATGAACATAAGTGAGACAACCAAAGACTCGGAGTGGAAGCGTGTAATCAAGATGTGAGACAGAATGACTTTTACGAAGTTCATCAAGTGGTGAGGCATAGGATAAGATACGACTGGGCGTACAGTTAATGAGATGAGCGGGAGTGAGAAGGGCATCCCCCCAGAAGTATTTTGGGACATTGCATGTGTAAAGGAGGGCCTGGGCAACTTCGAGAAGGTGCCGGTTTTTCCGTTCAGCCACACCATTTTGTTGAGGACTATAAGGGCAACTGCTTTGTGCACAATGCCGTTGGTTTGGAGGAATGAGCAGAGCGAGGAGTTAAAATATTCCATGCCATTATCAGAGTGAAGGACTTGAATAGTGACATTAAACTGATTTTTAACATAATTGAAAAATTCAACAGAGAGCACAATAGATTTGTGTCTTTCAAGAGGTAAACCCAGCTCATCCGGGTATGGTCGTCAATGAAGGTGACAAAATAGGTGGATTGCGTGCGATTTGGAATGCGAGCGGGACCCCAAACGTCACTATGAATAATAGGAAAGGGATGATTCGCTTTATAGGGAGATGGGAAAAGTTGTGCGATGGTGTTTAGCTAAAGTACAACTATCACAATGAAGGGAAATATCTTTATTAGAGGAAAATTGAGTAAACAATTTTAGCAAATAGGACAAACTAGGATGACCCATCCGTTTATGCCATAAAAGGAAATCATCGGCCTCAGTGGTGGAAACGAGACCACTTATTTTGAAACATAGAGCACTCACAGTAGAGATGTCTAGATAGAAGTAAAAAAGGGCATAACAATGATATATCTCATAGTGAAAACTCCCACTAACTACAAATGTCCTATACTTGTTTAGGAGTCAAACCCATTCGGCCATAAACTTTAGGTTATTTCATTAAAACATCAAAAAGGACAACAATAGCATGTATAACAAAGATTATAAGCATTCTCAAAAATAAATAAGATGAAAGTAACAGTGCAAGGATACAAAGTTTCAATCAGTCTAGTTACCTCCCATCAAACATGTAAGCCAATGCCAAGGCAGCCATGAAACGTGCCATCTTTGATAATGATGAAGAACAGAGATCAACAAGAGCAGAGACTCCTCCTTCCTCAACAATACGCAGAGCATTACCCGGGTTAAAAGCAAGATTCCATAGTGCTCCTGCAGCAGTCTCATGAACATCCTGAAGGACAAAAGTAGACTGGGATTATGCCAAAAATTCACTTGTATAAAGAAATGTGTTGAAAGGACATAGAATTGAAATTTATATAATTGATTTGTGAGGGGTGAAAAGATACTTCTTATGAAGCAAGTATGAAGGGGGCATGACTCATTTATACCAAAGGGCTAGCATTTTTAACTATCAGTCACCTTAAAACAAACGGAAGACATCATTACAACAGCCCAGCACCACATAAATTCATAGACATAATCAAACAAGAAAATAAATTACCTCGGCTTCAGACCGTGCCAGTGCAATCAAGGGTGCCACACCTCCTTCTTGTCCGATAGCAATGCTAAGAAAACAAATGAAAATCAATGAAACAAATGAATGAATAAAGAGTGGAAATTAAAATTAGATTATGAAAATAGTCTCGTGTATAATCAGATTCAAACTGTATGGTCAACGAGAAAAAATCCAGTTAATGAATGTATTTAATTAAAAATAATGAAAGGAAATCGAATTAAAGGAAGTGTCGTGTAATCAACTTCAAATCCTATACTAACCAGAGAACAATACCAAAGAAACGCTCAAGTTTTATTTTTTATTAATTTCATATTTGGATAGAAACATGTTTGAGAGTATTTATAATGCATTTAGCTTATTTTTCATCTATATTTCTCTTTATTAAACTTAACTTCTTCCAACCAGTTCTCTCATGGATCACAATGCGCATTGACAAACCAGGAGTCAATGGAATCGTGAGACATAAATCACCTTCATTTTAAAGCTTGGGTTTAATTATAGCATAAGGCCTTTTTCCTTTTAATCTTGATACAACAACAAGCCTTATCCCTGCTAGATAAGGGCTCTGTTTGTTTTACCCGTTTTGCCAACGGGTGCGCTTACCGAGATACTTTTCCTCTCACATAAACTACCTCGGAATCTGTGTCCGTTTTCCCAACGGGCTATCCAAACGGAGCCAAGATCAGTTACATAAATCACATGGTGTCATTATGGTTTTAACAACCAAATCCTTGAATACATTGTTAATCTTATACAATAAATAGCATATCGATTTTGATTCTCAACACCCCCCCTCAACTAGTGTGTATAAATTATTTGAGGATCTCTAGAGTTTTAGTATGTTTAACAGTTGATCATTTGAACTGACAAACTTGTGAGAAAGACAACCCAATTGAATCTTTTCTTGCACAAAATGAATCTATTTCAATATGTTTGATCCTCTCATGCAATACTGGATTTGAAGCAATATGCATTGCAGACTGATTGTCATAGATCAAATCCACATTCTATTAACATTCTTAAATTTCAATTCTTCAAGAAGCTGCTTCAACCATATAAATCTCACACGAGGCTAAAGCCATGGCAAACTATTTTGCTTCAGCACTCAACCTTCCAATTACATTTTGCTTCTTGCTCTATCACGAAATTAAGTTGCCACCAATATATATCACTACAACCATTTGAGCATTGTCCTAATCACTATAGACACAGCCAATTATCTGAGTGTAGACCTCAACGTCCTAAAAGGGTCCTTGAACTGTAGATCCTTTAAAGTATCTAAGGATACAAACAACTTCCCAAAGACTATCACACGAAGATTCTAGGAACTGACCCATTACGGTTATTGCAAAAGAAATATCAAGACAAGAGTAAGGAAGTGGATTTTTCCAAATAGTTTTTGGTATCTCTCAGGATCTACAAGTGGCTCCCCTTGTCCTGTAGAAGTTTGGCATTCAGATCAATGGAAGCATCAACTGGCTTGCAATCCAGCATCCTTGTCTTAATCAAAATATCTAGAGCATACTTTCTCTATGATATAGCAACTCCAGATGACGGTTGAGCTACCACAATACCAAGGAAGTACTTGAGTTTGCCCAATCCTTTGTTTGAAAGGATGTCATTAAATGTTTTAGTTTAGAAATTTTGTCTTTGATTGCCTACAATAGCAATGCCATCCTCATAAATAACCAAATATATGCATTGATCAGACCAAGCATTTTATTATTTACTCGCAACTTAGGAACACAAGTACTCTTCATGGTCATCTCTAGGGCAAAAGGATGGATGCAAGCAGTTGTGTTTTAGGTGTTTGAGAGATAGAGACAGGTAGCTGTAATTATGAATCAAAATGTCTGATCGACATTTGCATTGGAAGGTCACCCATGGAGACTAAAGCAACAATCTCAAGTATGGCTCATTTTGTTACTGCAATAAGTATAGTGAGGACATTTACGAGGGCCATGTCCACTGTCACCATGATTTACTGTCAGAACTTTGTGAAACCAGAACCAGGGCTTCCAAGGTTTTCTTGGTATTAGACATGTGTCTAAATGAAAGCTGCACTAGTTTAGAGAGAACATCATCTAGAGTAGGAAAAGATGACCAAAAAGAACTTGATTCCGAAGATGATCTAGTCTTGATCATAGATTACGCAAGGTCATGACCATGAAGAACTAATCCCATTCTCGCTTATGAACTTCAATAGTGACAAGCATTAGAGATCGGAATTCTTGTCTAATAAACTCAATGCAGTTAACATATGCAGTACCATCCCTATCCTGTTGTTTCAAACTGACAAGAGCAGTAATCACCTCATCATATCAACGAACATCATCACTATATAGTGTGGTAACCCTATTCCATACATCAAAACAAATCTCAAAGGACTGACAAAGGTTAAGCAACTTTGGATCAATAGAATTCCACAATAGAAGACACACTTGAGTATCAATCGTCACCCAAATAGGTCTCTCAGCCTCAAGGATATCAGTATCTTTCTTAGACAAGTGATCTAGATGAGTTACAATAATAAATTGCCTTAGATGTTATCTGCGGCAGGAGCACTTCAGAAATATGATAATAATAAATTGTCTAGGAATCTTGATTCTGCTAAGCAAAATTTCCAGATCAATGAAAATTCTAGGACTTACCTATTGGCTTCAGAAACTGACAATCCCCAGAGAGCACCAGCAGCTCTCTCTTGAAGTCCAGGGGAGGCATTAGAACAAGATTGTGCAAGAGCAACCTACATAAATCACAACGTCAAAAGCTTCAACATGTTAAAACCTTTTGTGCTACCAAAATAAAAAAATGATTGTCTGATCAAATTCATTTATGATGCATATAAATATTTTTCAGATAAGGCAGAATAAACAATCATGAGTTTCTAGTTGGAAAATGGCCAGAAGACTTCTCACTATAATCTACCCATATAACAGAAGCAGATGTTAAATACAAAATATTTTCCAGATCAGTTAAGATAGAGTATTGTTTGTGCTTCAAGACAGATTTGCCACTGCAAATTGTACATTAAACTGGGTTAACTTCCTCAAAACTCCTTCAACAAACACAATCAACTTGATCCAAACATTCAGTTTATTTATGCACATAAAGTATACAGTCATGAAGGGAATGGACCGATCAGAAAATAATATTCAGATATAAAGTATAAGGGGTTGGATTATGCAAGACCATCACCGCCCTATGTTACCAAAGAAACCTGCAAAATGTTCATGTTCTAAGAAACTGCCTGTAAATCCTAAAGCTTGGAGGAACTTTTCATATGCTCAATTAAATATTTGAGCATTGTTTTACTAAGACAAAACAATATTTACTAACTTCACATGAAGAGGAGGTTATACACAACATATGCGAAAGTGTTTAGGAAATAACTTCTGCAAAATACTCAAGCCACAGATGTCAATTACATGCATAACCGGAAGCAGTGACAAATTATGCATGAATATACAACACCAGAAACATCAAAGAAATAAAGCAAGTAGCATACCAAGGCCTGAACTCCACCAGCTGCTGCAATGGCTTCTCGATTCCTGTCATCAAATGACAAATTCCAAAGAGCGCCAGCAGCTTCTTGCCTATAAAATGAGATATATGTTATACAAGATCAAGTCCTCTCAGCAGAACCCATGTATCAATTTGGAGGGTACAATGGTAGAGATCAAAGAGAAGGAAGGATTATAATATAGGGGAATAAAAACAATCACTGCAAAAGGAGAAGAATTAAATTCAGAGGTAGAATATCAAAAACATCGAAGGAGAAACCTTTCCAAGGAAACAAAATGGACAAATGTGCAACCAATCAAACTGTAATAGAATGTGTAGGAATCGGCTATGCATTTGTTGACTTAGCTTCAAACTTAATGAATATTGATCAATAAATGTAGGCCAGTAATTAGGGTAAATCTACAATCAAATCTAGAGTTTTAATGATAAATCAAATCTTATCCCTAATCAATATGAAAGAAATAATAACAATAATATCTAAGTAACAACAGCTAATTAGTAAACCCATCTAAATGAGGCCTGGGCTTGCGTCTTTCAACACTCCCCCTTAAGCTAGAGAATACTATCTTGCCTGTTAACCCTTTAAACTTTTAAGTTAATAAAGCTTCGGTTAGCACATCTACAGGTTGACTTGATGGAGGGTACATGACATCAATCTTATAATCTTCTATCTTTTCTCAAATGAAATGACGATCCATCTCAACATGTTTCATCCTATCATAGTGCACAAGATTTTTCACAACTTCGATAGTAGCTGTGTATTACAACAAACTTTCATTGCTCCATCACAACTTTGATAGACTCATTGAAGAGTCTATCGAACGACATGCCTTCACATGTTTCCTGAGCTAATGATCTTAGATAGGCTTCTACACTACCTCGTGAAACAACAAATTGCTTTTACTCCTCTGTGTCACCAAGTTTCTCCATACAAAGGAGCACTAACCATTGGTGGATCTCCTATCTACTGCAGAACCTACCTAATCAACATCGTAATAGACTTCTATTCCGTTTTGACTTCACTTTCCAAAGAATATTCCTTTTCCCGGTGTAGCCTTTAGATAACGCAATATCCTATATACTGCAGTCATATGAACCTTATTAGGATGGTTTGATACAGACTGACCATCCTTACTGCATAAGTAATATCCAGTCTCATGTGAACTAAGTCAACCAGCTTACCCATCAAATGCCAGTATCTCTACTGATAATAGGACAATCATGAACTAGACCCAACTTAAGATTCATTTCCATACGTGTAGCTGCTAGCCAACACCCCACCATACCAATTTCTTTCAATAAATCAAGAGTGTACTTCCTTTGAAATACTACTATAACTCACTTAGATTTGACAACTTCCATACCCAAGAAATACCACAACAAACTAGGTTTTTGATCTCAAACTCTATAGCCAATAGTCTTCAGACTTTCCAATTCATCAATATCATTCCTTGTAACAATGACGTCATCATCAAAAACTATGAAGATAGCCAATTTTCCACTGTTATGCTTAATGAAGAGGATATGGTTTTCTTAACTTTGATTATAACCCTTCTTCTTGACAACATTTGTAAACCTTTCAAACCATGCAGTGGGGGATTGTATTACTCTACTCAGTTGAGGTTGTATTACTTGTTAGAGCCACACAGAGGTGTCTCTAATTCCACTTTCAGCTTCGTAATACTGTTCTTATTATTTCCTACATTGGCATCAACTATATATTAATAGAAATGTATTGAGAATTAGTAGAATGGCAGAAGTTTACCTGACACCCTCATGAGGAGAGCGTGTAAGTTGAACAAGTGCCTCTAGAGCCCCAGCTTCTTGTCCAACAGCAGCATTATTATTGTTGCTATCTCCATGAGCAGCCAAATTAGCCAATGCACGAGCAGCCTAATGTTTAAGAGAAGTGACACTAACTATTCAATGCTATTTTATTCACATTGTACTCAGTAGAATAGACCAAAGCATAAGAAGCATCTATTAGAGACCAAGAACTTGGAATTTTAGCAAAAACGAATACACGCATGACACATCTTCACCAGTTAAAATGAACGTGAACACAACGTAGAAAAGAAAAGCAATTCCAACCTAGAACAGATTCATTATTGGCTACGATACAGCCTCAATGATAGAAACTATTATTGTACTACCTGCTCTTGCACTCCCTCAAATTTGCAGCTACGCGCAAGCATCACTAGAGCATGTACACCACCAGCCACTGCAACTTCTGTACTACACTTGTCATCAGCTGCCAAATTAGCTAATGCACCAGCAGCACGTTCCTGGAGCACAAATAACAAGTTAGCCTACTGTTGTATTTGCTTTAAGAAAGAAACTCCAATAATAGACCGGGCCGGCAACATTCAATGTCCATATATACATAAAAGAGAAGAAACCCACCAAAACTCCATCCCCACTGGAGGACCATTTGAATATAAGATCCACTAAAGCCTGTATTCCACCAGCCGCAGCAATTGCGCCCTAAAAGAGAACACTCCATTATTCATAACCAAGACTTCAAATATGAAATTAAAAAACCTTCAATTCAAAATAGCTAGAAAACCAAACCTTGTGCTCTTCTCCAACGGAAAGATTCCACAATCCTCCAGCAGCCTCTTCAGCCACTAGTTTGTTCATGGATCTTGCCAAACCAGCAAGAATGTCAATTCCCCCTTCTTCTGCAACAGCTTTTGCAACATTGGCATTGACAGACAAATTTGCAATGGCCTACATGTTTAAGTTGTTTGATACAAAATGATGTTTGTAGGTCAGTTTTTTTCTTTCTATCTGCATTATAACTAAACATTTAAAGGCAACAGGAAGGACAAATATAGAGTATAATTATGCATAAAATATTTGATACCCAGAGTATCTAGCCAAAAACTACATATCAATCAATGTTAGAAGAAATGTAAATAAGAATGACTATTTATACGCATGAAGAAAAAGTGGATTAACCTTAGCTGCCTCAGACTGAAGCCCTTCCCTCCATGATTTTGCCAAGCCAAGAAGTAACCGTATGCCACCATCTCGCATAACTGCTTCAGCCCTTCCACAGTCAATGCTAGCATTTTCATCATCAATTACAACAAACGTTGCAAGACCTGTGGCAGCCCTTTCTTGAACATCCTCTTGTGGACTCTGCATTAGACTAAGCAAGAGTGCTCCACCTTGCTCAACCCAGAATTTTTCCAGGCCCTGTTGAGAGCTCTCAGCAGATCGCAGAAGTGTATGGGATAGGATCCACTCAAGCCAGATCATGAGTTCATTTAAGTCCTTATTATTGTTCTTAACGCTCCTCCAGTCCAAAAACACATTCTTGCCATTCTTTGTATCATCAAAAAATAAAGAAGCCAGTCCTTTAAAAATATCATTAGAAAGTGCTATTAATAGCTTATTTTTGTATTTACTTGTGGAGAAGGTGGTGTCTTCTTCAAGTATAGGACAATTCAGAGCGCACAAAACTTTCAAGCTCTGAGATGACAACAGTCTCGAAACAGTAGATGGACCAATATCAGTTCTTGAAACGTCTATTCCAGTAAGGTTAGGCAGCTTATGCCAAAGATGAGAAACTACACCCCAATTCATACTTGACGTCCCCGCAACAGAAAGAAAACGAACTGATAACACACTTCCCAATGCCAGTTCATCAACATTCAAACAGTCGATGAATCCAATATCAGTCAAATTCAGACAATGTTTGGCCAATGCATTAATGGCATCCGAACTTACATCTCTAATGCCAGAGAGTCTAAGTTTCCTTAACCTAGCACAGCAATGAGCAATTGCTTTTATAGCATCACTGCTGATTCTTTCACAGAAATCTGGACCAAGCTGAAGGCTCTCAAGCAACTCATGTCGGGCCACAATTACTGCAAGGGTCGCATCAGTGATCTTCCTGCAGTAGTCACCACTTATTTCACGCAAATTCCTAGCTTGAAGATGGATTACTGCATCAGCAGAATCAGCCCCACGAAATCTGAGTTTCTGAAGATTAACACACCTTGGAGCAAGTGCAGATGCCATCGTGGCATCAAACCTATGAGAGCGAAGATCAAGAGAAGTCCATAAACATGGAGAGTTCCCAAGAAGCCTCCATGTCCTACATGTTGATGATAAGCTTGCTCGATCACGATAACTAAGACAAGAAAATAGTTGAATTACTGTGTCATCAGGCAAGCCCCTCCAATCAACAACCCGTTCAGGGTCTGAATCTGAAACCTCATC
>JANTPZ010013698.1:0-10806 GCA_025593235.1 Vachellia pachyceras
GTTACATCAGCGGCCTTCTTAGCAGAAGCTAAACCAGGGAGGGAGGGAAAAAACACGAAACCAATCAACGGAATAGAAAATACCAAGAATTTCGAACAACAGAACACAAATTAACAAGATCTAAACAAACTGCAAGAAGGCTATGTAGAAAGAAGTTACTATATTTCACTAGCGCAAACATTTGATTGAGATTAGAAGATCTACGAGGACATTACCTAAGGTGGAAATAAGAAGGAAGAAGAGAAAAATCGGAGCTGCCTTCATCATCATCGAATTCATTCTGTCGCAGTTTCAGTCCCAGGCTCTGGTCCTGCGAGAAGATTTCCAAATAAATTAGCTTCTTAAAATTAAGAATGAATGATAAATAAGTAAGCCGCCAGATCATTCTTTTTTTTCAAAAAAAAATCCATGATAAGATAGTTGCTCCAAAAACCGATTCATGAGCTACACTACCTGCTCGGGCTAGTTATTGGGCCTACACATTCAATCATTGGATTTACTTTTACTTACCTATTTTTGATGAAATTTACTTTTAGTTTCCATTACTTATTAGAACAGGGAAAATGAGCCGGTCCGTTGGATCGACCCAATTAAACACGTTTAAATGGAGGACTGAACCTTTAATTTTGAGTTTTTAAAAGGAAATGGGTTTGAAAGCAGTGGCGGAGCTACGTTAGAGTGAGGGTGGATAATTGCCCCTACTCAATTTTTAGGGTATATGTAAATACTTGTTAGATTTTTATTTTGCACCCACTGAATTTTAATATTTGAACCACTCAAATTATTTACACTTGTAAGCTTGTTGTCATTTGTTTGAAAATAAAAAATTACCCCCACTGATCCAGGGTCCTGACTCCGCCACTGTTTGAAAGGGTCAGGCCTACATAGCCGCCAGCTTAAAAGGGCATGCATTATAGGGCCGAGGGCCAACCCGATTAAGTGTTTGTTTAGGAACTCCTTTTTCTCAACAGCCATGCAAGCCAAGATACAAATTATCTCAAAATCCGTAAAAATCATCTCGAAATCTATAAAAATCATCTTTAAATTCTTAAAACCATCTCAAAATCCGTAAAATATCTCGGAATCTGTAAACTACTTTCTCCTTACATAATTTCTAAACACACACTAAGCCCGCAATATATGTATATTTTTTGCATTTGTGTTTTTAATAAAAACAAAAACCCACAGTATAACAAACCCTGGCCTCTCTCTCCTAAGTTGGTAACAGGGGCAATGATAGCGTTATAGCCACTGACGTGTTCTTCTCCGTAAGAGTCAATGGTAGAGTCACAAATCTCACTGTCAACTGCTCAACGGGCACTCGGACTCACAAGCTCAACCATAGATCTTGCCGTCGATAATCACTCATCTAGTGTTCTCCAGCTCTCCTTCTCCTTCGGTCGTTCATGGGTTTATACAACTCTCCTCTTTAGCTCTAATCTCCTTTAAACCTCTCTCATAACTCCATGATCCTTCTCTTTCCTTCCTTCGTCCAGCTCTCTCCGTCTGGGTATTCATCAATAGCTTAGCTTGAGACCACGATTAGTCATCCTCTCTAGCTCATTGAATCTCTCACAGTCGATTAACCCACAGCTTCATCGAGGTATTAATTATGTCAATTTTTTATGGGTTAATCTAGATTGAACTTCTGGTTGAATTGGTTTTTGGTTCATTATTTTTTGTAAGGGTATTCTGATATATGTATATATATTAGACATAATGTGTATGATATTGATCAAGAGATGTTTTTTCTGCAATGGATTTGTCTCAGAATCATTTAATCTAGTTGATAGTATGATCTTTATTTTACCCTGTGTCACGGGATCATTACCCTCTCCCCAAAAGCTAGCTTGTTGGGGTGCGCAGCATCCCGCTATATATGCCCAGCAACCCTCCCGAGCCTCTCCGATGTAGGACTTTGACATTCTCCCCCAGTCAATCCGTGAGCGTCCTCGCCATGGGGCCCACCAGTTACTTCCTTCACCGGCGTCCGGAGGGTCCACCAGGGACCGAAGGCTCGGGGCTGGCTCTGATACCACACTGTCACTGGACCATTACCCTCTTCCCAAAAGCTAGCTTGTTGGGTGGGTAGCGTCCCGCTATATATACCCAGCAACCCTTCCAAACCTCTCCGATGTGAGACTTTGACACTTGACAGCATCATATCCTCTTGGCCTCCATTTCTTTCATTCGGGGAACTGAATATTTTTCTATCATAGTCGTAGTGTCCTCGTTTTCTCCGCTTTCAAAACACTAAAGAGCTTCAAGCCCGTGGGCCAACCTTTGCCCCGTCTATTCATGAGTCAAGCTTGGTGGAATGGGTTGTTTTTGGCATGCCGATCTAAATAGGTTGGCCCATTTATGCTCGAGCTTGTGATGGGATGGCCAGTATTCCTAGTACTATTGCTCATATCATATTATTGGTGATTAGATTATAATGAAGTATAATATATGAATAACTTAACTAAATAAAAAATAATTAAAATTTATTAAATTCAATAAATATGTAAAAATATATGTATTTCTAAAAATACAGTTATTTATGAAGAGAAGTCAGGAAAAAAAAATATGTGAGAGATAATTAATGAAATTATATAACATGTAATTAATGAGGTTAAAAATAAAAATATAGTTACAAATTTCAAATATTCTTAAAGTTTACCTTATAAATAGGAGCATAATGAATGAAAATGTATAAATTTTGAGAGTTTTATATCATATATGAACATCAATCCACATGCCTAAAAAGAGTTCTAGGTTATATAGAACTCAATTATTATTATTATTATTACTATTACTACTACTACTATAGCTGTTGAAAACTTTGTTATTGACAAGTTGTAACTCTTTAATCTAAGATGCATGTCAAACTACTTTGTCATTCACTTTTTTCCTTCAATTTTGGGATTTCACATTGTGACATTTGTACTTTCAAAAATTGTGAACAGGTTGAACTTCTTAACTAAAGTCCAACTACAATACTTTCCTCAGAAGTGATAGGCTCACAACTTGGAAAATGCATGCATAAGAGCAAAATCACCTAACCAGATGCCCAAGCCTTATACACTGATTTTATAGAATGCAAGGGCTGCATATGAATTTAATACAAATTAAATTTAAATATTGACATTTTAAATTAACAATAAAATAAATACATAGCTATATAAAGTTAACGGAGTAAATTATACTCTTATTTTTTATTTAACTAAACCCTCTTGATATATTAAAAATTATATAATGTGAGAAAATTACACATGTGTCCTATATATGAGAAATTCACACTGCCTGGTCAGCAACTATTCAAACCATTGTCGAGTCCTTAAGGACACAAGGTTGAGAAATTGCATATTGGGTTCGTTTGGAAACATTCAACTCTCTCTCAAAAACACGTTCATCAGTGTTTTTTTCATAAAATGAGACAATCTCCTCCGTATATTTACCTCGACTTGTGTAAAAGCACTTCTCTACCGCTTTCCCAAACGGACCCATTGACTTATCAAATGTGTCACTGATTTGTCGTTGACAACACTTTGACTTAGTGAAACTCGACAATAATTTAAAGATTTTTAGAGACAGTATTAATTTTTTTACTTAGGACTGTAGTTTCCTCAATAATTTTTAATATGACAACAATCATAGATATGTGATGTTATCATATTATTTCATGCATAACAATTTCCGTTATCATAAAAAATATATTTATAAATAAAATTTCTTAGATAAACACTTAAACATTAATTTTTTATCTAAAAATAAAAAAAAGACTGAAATAATAAGATATTTAGTTGGATGGCCCCCAAAAAAATCAAAAAAAGATAGATATCGTTTTGATCTTATCTTAAAATCATTTGTCCAGGAAAGGTGAAGTCTTTGATCAAGAAAATATCTTTTTCTTTTATGCGCCAACAGTGGAGCCTTCTTCTACGAGACCCCACTTTCTGCATTTATTTCCATCATTCTGTGGGCGCATCAACGTCAGAACCAGGTACTACTAGTGTACGCACTTATCAATTATCACCCAAAATTCCGATCTCTGAAGCCCTATCTATAACCGAAGATATTTCTGTTCTTCAACCAAACCTTCCCTCTAACTCTGCCCTCTGCGATTTTCTTCTAGCTCCCACTTACTTTTTCATGGAAAGTTGTCTCTATCATCCATCACCCACGTTGGCTATACCCTGTTTGACCTATAGCCTCTCTCTGAGACCCATTTCTAGATTCATCTGCAATTTGCCCAGAAAACCCAGTTTGGGTGGTTGTTTCAACGGTAGGAGCAGACCTACCTACGTTAAGGCGAGTGCTGGCGCCAGTCACTGTGAGTTCAGTAGCCTGAACTCGCCGCTTGAGCCGAAATCGCATGTGGGCAAGTTTCTGAGCGGTGTGTTGCAGAACCACCGCCAGATGTTCCACGTTGCGGTGGCGGAGGAGCTCAAGCTTTTGGTCGATGATCGAGATGCTGCGGTTGCTCGCATGGCACTCACCACAGGTTCCGATGAGGACTTGCTTCACAGGTTTGCGTCTTAATTTAGTAGATTGTTCAAACCAATCTTAAAAGGTTCATTAATGGCCAACGGGTTTTTATATTTACAACTAACTTGCAGACACGCTTCTTTTTTGGACTAAAAATGGGTTTAACAATTTGAAGATGGCATAATTTACTTTACTAACTTAATAACCCATAGCTTGATGTTAGTTAAGTCATGCGTGTATCAATAAATGTGTATTTATTTACTTGCCTTATAATTCATCTCTTCAGAAAGTATATGAATTCAGTTTGGAAATTTATTGATATTGTTGGGAAGCATTCGATCCCTGCATCACGAGTTTCCCGTTTCTCCTGGCAGATACGAAAAGGGGCTTATATTTTTTATGTAGGATTAAATCTACATTTTTTGCTTTAATTTATTGACCTGTAGAAGATGTAGTACCCATGAACTTACTATTGGTATCATTGAAACAACAATGGTCACGAAAGGAAATCAAATTTCTAAAGATCAGGAACAGGGTTTGACTTGGTCTCTTTATTTTCATCTGTCACATAAATATTTGTTTACATCTTGCATTGGAGAGTTGATCAGCAAATGGATTTGACAGTGGTTTAGAATCTTATGTTTTTTTACAATATAAACTTGGCAGTGTTGGTTTCATGTTTCTATCTTTTTTCAATAAACTTTCAAGGTCAATGTGCACCTCTTGGCTCTTTTAAACTAGCCAAAGGGGAAAAGATTTACTTTTATTTGCGCAAAAGATTATATTAAATGTCTGCTATAATACCCGTGTTATTATCATATAATAGTGATTGTTCTCTTTTATTACTTTTCATTGGGACACATGGGATATTTCCTCCTTTTCTTTCCACTAACTGGATCTGTTGCATAAAGTTTGCAAGGTGTGGTGTGGCCAACTTAATGTATTCTTAAAATTGCTAGTTTTAGTTCCTTTTACTGTGAACGGAATTTGAAGATTCTTGGATAAGCTTACCTGAAAGCTCATGGTTCTGATGACGCCCTACTTTCTTGAAAAATGTATTTCTTCGGGACTGTAATTTCATAGTGCATTGTATATTGTTAAAAACAATATTATAGCTCCTTGAATCAATTAGAAAAAAAATAATTTTTTTATCTTGTCTTGTGGAATCATATTCATATTTATATCGGCTTCATGACGTATGGAAGTTATTGAAAGAATGCTAAAGGTTTGAGAAAAAGTATTTGATTGCATTCATGTAGTTTGTAAGAGTGGCAAGTTTTCCCTCCTCTGTCTTTCAAATGTAATATGTTTCTTGCAAAGATAGCATGCCATGTGTTGGTGCTTCACGTTAGCAAAGTGATTGGCAGTTTTACATTCTGAAGCTGATACCCTTGACCATTTTTTGTTCTACCAATCAACATTTGTTGGTGGCGGTCACTTGTGCCTGCAATAATTAAAGACTTTCTGCAAGGATAGCATAATTTTAGCCCAAATTGTTCTTTCGCGTCACTACTATGAAGGCATCTGGAATCTATGAGATTTGATATAATTCTTTCTTCTGCATCTAAGCAATTTTATAATTACCTTTTCCCCTGAATATTTCTTCCATTTTAAGTTGCCTTATTAAGGTCTTTCGGTTGCTTGATTTGGGTTTAAATTCTTATGGACTAGAGGACCATGAGCATTTTTCTTCAGGATCAAATGCCATATTCTTGAGAGAGAGAAGATAGAAAACTAACCGTGCTTGCTAAATTCCTTGATGGTTGCATACTTTTTTTTGTTTATGTCCAGATATGGAATTGAACAAGCTTTGAGCTGAAACTTTTATGTATGGCAGGAGGATTGCACAAATGAAAGAGTGTGAGTGCGAAACCTCCGTACAAGATGTCATGTCTTTGCTGATATTTTACAAGTTCTCGGAGATTCGGGCCCCCCTCATTCCAAAGCTTTCTAAATGCACATGCAATGGCAGGCTAGAGATATTGCCTTCCAAAGACTGGGAGCTTGAGTCCATTTACAGCCTGGGGATGTTGGATTTGATCAGGGAACATGTAACAAGTATGACTGGTTTGAGAGCAAAATCTGGCGTAACCGAGAGTTGGGCAACAACCCAGATTCAGGAATTCTTGCTCGCTCGAATTTATGTCGTCTCAATACTATATGGTTACTTTTTGAAGTCGATTTCATTGAGATACCACCTAGAACGAAGTCTATCTGTAGCTAAACATGGCGATCACAGGGCTGCTCTAACTATGCATGACGCACGAGCTTATGAAATCAAAGAAGCAATCTTTGGCCACATGGGTAACATTCAGTCCGTAGGTAAAGGCCTGATCAAGCAGGAAGAGGAAATTGAAGATATAAAATGTTATGTGATGGGGTTTAACCCCGGGTTGTTCGAGAGATGCGCCAAACTGAGATCTAAGGAGGCTGTGAATTTGGTGGAAAGTTATAGCATGGCACTTTTTGGTAATGAGGATTCTGGTGGTTTGGTTGAGGGAAACAACAATGTGATTTTGACTTCATTTTCAACTCTGAAGAGGCTAGTCTTGGAAGCAGCTGCTTTTGGATCTTTCCTGTGGGAGACTGAAGATTATATTGACACTGTATATAAGCTTAGAGATAACTAAATAGCATGTATATATATAGTTAGGTTTTTCTGGTGCGACTTGTCTCTGTATATACGTCAGAGTTTCATGTTCTTGGCTTTGAATTGCTGAGAAATATTTCTATTTTATAGGTTACATGAGCTTAAGTAATGTATAGTTTGAACTTTGAAGGTGTTATCTTTCTTTAAGATGACTGATATGGAGAGATTTAATAGCACAGTGACTGAGTTCTGTTGTCTATTCTACAGTGTTTGTGCAGCGTTCTACTTAATGGATCTATGATCATGATGTCATTGTTATACCACCATTATATAATACAAGAACCATTTGACTTTTTTTTTCAGAGTTTAAATAAATTAAATACATTACTTTAAAGTATTTATTATTAGGATTAATACAATCTTCAATTTCTCCAATTTACCCTTATTTTGGTTTTTCTAACTCAAGGGGTAAAATGGTCTATATATTCATATAGATCAATCATTAATGTTTTGAATAAAATGATTCTTGATGGATCAAAACCATTGATTTTAAACATAAAAGGCAAAACTAAAATGATCATAAATTTGAGGAATCAAAGATTGTATTAACCCTTATAATTATCATTTTTCTCCGAACTAATTTAACTTACTTATAAAATGATATATAATCTAATAATATATATAAATAAACATTTTTAAACAATGTATTTATTTTATTAGTCTTGAAAAAAAGTTACTATATATTAAAGATCAGTACAAGCATTAAACCAATGGCTCTTGGATGGTGACTGAACTTGACTGATACTAAAGTTACAAAGTTGGATTCTGTGTTTCTGTCCAAGTCCAGCAATCAAGGTGTAGGGTCTCGTTCGTATTTTTGGGAAGCACAATCATATTCTTGCACTAAAAGAAGAGTTTGAGAAAGATAAGGAACGTCAATCTCTATCCATGTCCAAAGCAATATTTTTCATCATCAATGAGCTTCCCATAAGCTTAAATTTCGTTACTACGTGAGAAACTTATCGGTGGGTGATCTGTAAATACATTAACAAGTACTATCTGAATCTAGATACATGTCCTAACTCTAATGAGTTCTTGGACCATCTATGGAATACTCAGACCCTAATAAACATCAT
The DNA here is from genome assembly GCA_025593235.1 of Vachellia pachyceras. NCBI lineage: Eukaryota > Viridiplantae > Streptophyta > Magnoliopsida > Fabales > Fabaceae > Vachellia > Vachellia pachyceras. The sequence continues at coordinate 8,197 of JANTPZ010013698.1, forward strand.
TAACGATCTAGAAAAGTAATTGTCAAAGATAGACTAGCCAAAAAGTGCTATGGACCATCTATGAGTCATTATTATGAGGGCCTTTGCAGAAACAAACTTCAGTATATCTTGCAATTGTGGATTTCTAATACATGAATCTGTTAACTTTTTCAGAAGGAATTAAAAAAGCAAAATACATTATTTTAAAATATTTCTATTTATAATTTTTTAAACTGATTTGTTTGATTAATAAATTGATGTATATTTTAATGATACATAATACATATAAATAAATAGTTTTAACTAATATTTTCAACTTCTTTAATTTCCATGTAAAATGTCAACTTATTCTTGGATTAATGGTAGAAGGATGTAGTATCTTTAAACATATAAATTACCTCTTCAAGTAAATGTAATTGTTATAAAAGTTTGAGAGCAAGTGGCAAAACTTTGTTAAATTTGGTTTCTTGTGAGTGCTTGAAGTGTTGGGTTGTTAAACACTTTCACACTTATCTGAATGAATCGGATGTAGTAGCCTTCACATGGAAGCAATTTGAGTTAGTGAAACTTGTCAGTATGAATTAAAGATTCAGATTCTCCCATCTTCATGATTGGTTTATGGTTAATTAAATATTAATCTTTGAATCAGTTGTTTTTAATTCTATGTTAATTAATGTTCTTGCTTAGAGATTTAAGAGATCACTATCTTATCTAACCATCATCACCAATAATTATTCTTTTTCTTATTTCTCAGTTTTTTTTACATCTGATCTGATCTCAAACGTTAGGCACATGATGGGGCAATATTGGTGTCTTTTTTTTATTTGACCGAAGTGGCCATATTGATGTCTTAATAAAACCCATTTGTCATTTTCTACTCTGACTTAAATAATAGTGCCAATATAATTATAAGACTCAATAGTTGATTAATAATTATAAAATATTTTTTTAATGGAAGTGAAATTTATGTTTTCAGTGTTTGCAAATGATTATTGAGATTACTTCATTGACCCGTAAGGTTGAAAACAAAAACAGATTCCATTGTTTAAACCTTGCAAGTTTCTGACAAGATGTTAGTTTTTTAAGCAAAGCAACGTAACCACCAATCCCGTCTTCAGCTTCACCCCACAGGAAGCTTCTCTATCCAATCACCTTCTAGGGTTTTGTTTTGCCTATCTGACTTTGAACCCTTCAAAGTCTCATTTAATATTAACACTGATATATATATATATATATATTCACTTTCATTATATGATTATATAAACATTCTCTTCCATCGCTGCCTTCTTCTCCAAGCCAAGTCTCCTTCCTCCTTCCTCCTTCATTACTATCAGTTAAAGAAACACACAGTTTAATTATGTTAATCCTTCTTCTGAGATTCATAACATTCAGTGTCATAACCCTATGGAGCATCCTAACTCGCCTCATCTTCTCATCCCTAGCTCACCTGGTGGTGGTGTTGATCCAAGGTCTGAAGCTTCCAGGCGAGGCGGCTCAAGGCGGGTTCCAGCAGGTGGCGGAGGCGATCCGGGGGTGTTTCGAGTTTCTGATGAGCGTGGTGGTGGAATCAGTGAGCTTCATGGTGACAAGAGCGTTTGAAATTGTGAAGGAAGGTGTGACAGGATCAGTGGATGTGTTTGGAGAAGTTTTGACGACACTTTCTGAGAAAATGAAGACATCTTTGGATGAATCTATGGACTATGTTTCAGACATGTCTGGGGAAATCTCAGAGATGGTAACGAAAATGGTTGCTGAATTGTGGAATAATTACAAGGAAGCTGTTGGGTACGTCATGGAGAATGCTGCTGCTTGACCCTTTTCCCTTTTGTTTTGTTTTTGTTTGCATACTATTTATTCAGTAGATGCATAAATTAACCACATGTACTAATCTTGGTAATCTTAAAGATTTTCTTAGTTTTTTTCTTGTATATACAATTATCTGATGTTGGATTATAGATTCGAACATGGTCTAAGAAAATTTTAAGACATGGTAAAAGATCATTTACATATAAGAATTATTGCTCATACAATTCGGAATCCTCAATTTGGTCAATCAACTGTTGAAGTTTTTTGCGCTGGGGTTTTAACCCAGTGAATATAGCTTATTCTGGTGTTTATCAGTGGTGGTGGTATACAATAGGTTTATGTGCTAAAGGAAATTCCGTTGCCGTTTTGATTCTTTGGAACAACTTATGTTCGAGCATGGTTTTGTTAGCTTTTTGTTGATGGTTGAACCAAATTGCTAATGAAAAATTACAGTAAAGTTTCAAGAGTTTAATTACCAAAACATCACATATATATAATGGTAAAATATTGTAGGGTGACCTGTAAATATCAGATGTTAACCTAGGAGCTAGGACTTATCCAATATATATTTTTTCTCATTTGTAATGTAACTTTGGAAGAAAATTACAGTGGCGGTTTTTTTATTATAATTCATTAATTATTCATGTTACATATAATTATTATTTCTACCAATAGAACTGCTAAAGATGAGATTTAGATTCAAGAAAGGAAACCAAAATAAGTTGGCACCGCAAATAAGACAACTTGTATGTGCAGCAGCCAACTTAACGCACATAGTGGGTCCGCTTGGGAAAGCGGTGGAGAAGTGCTTTTACCATTTACGAG
>JANTPZ010013702.1:0-25736 GCA_025593235.1 Vachellia pachyceras
AACTAAATCAAATTAAAAAATTTTTAGAAAATTTTTTAGATGGAATTATCAACATGGAATTGGAAATCCAAGCTTTTCACGTGGAAATGAAAATCCATGAGTTTGATGGAATTGGCTTCCATGTGGAAGTCAATTCCATCATACCAAACATACATGGATATGAAAATCAATTCCATTTCTATATCCATACCTCCAAATTCCATCAAACCAAACGGACCCCAAGATTATATACTCACTCCCTTAAAACCCTGGGACCAACATTAGCTTCGTTTGGTAAGCCCGTTACCAAAACGGGTGCGCTTACCGAGACACTTTTCCTCTCACATAAACTACCTCGGAATCTGTGTCCGTTTTCCCAACGGACTATCCAAACGGAGCCATTGACTGAGCGCGTGCAGAAAACTAATGAGTTCTGCAACAACAGGAGAACATTGGAGAGGTAGGGGCCACTTTTCCACGAAGGCTCCTTCATCGTTCTGGGTTGTTTGATCTCATCTCTAATAAACATTAGAACTTTTCGTGTAGGCCAAAAGCTAACAATCTGCCACGTGTCCAGGATGGTCAAATATAAGTCAATCTGGACCCTACACTCTTTTTCTGCCAACTTCTCCGTGTCTACTCTAGCCTTCTGTTGAGTTACATGAGTGTTTCGCTGGCCGTTCCTACGCAAAGTCGCAAACAGCCGAACACGGAGCTTTTTTTAAATAAAATATTCTACCCACCATTTTCTTTTGTCTAAATAGCACAAATCTTCCTTTATTTGAAAAACATATATTTTTAAAAAATTATTAGAAAAAGATCTTAGAAATTGCAAAATGACGTAAAGGTATCACATCATTTCAAAATCCATTATAGCTTAATTTGTCATTTACGAAATTTGAAAGAAATTATCAAAATGCTCTTTTCACTCTTCTCTTCTCTTCTCCGATATTTCTCTTCTCATCTTCTTTCAACCTAACTTCTGCTGCAGAGACGGGTTAGGCATTTTCCATTCAATTGGCTCTTCTCATCTAATGAGTCCCAACCTCCCATCGCATCTCATATCGCTCAGCCTCTCCATTGGTGTTCTCCGGCTTTCAGACCTGCTTGCGTCTTCTCGGCCAGGAGTTCTTCGTTTTCGTTCTCATTCTCCCATCTCCATTCCCGGTGGTCTGATTTGCATATATCGTCAGCGGATAGCTTCTGATCCGTTCTTGTCTTCTATTTCTCCTATCACAGTTTTGCGTGATCTTTCCTTTGAAAACTGTTGATACAATATAGGATTTGAAGTAAGGAATTTGTAATGAAGCAAGAATTAGATCAAAAGATATTTTAGGCAGAGAGTTATTATCAAATAGATATAAATCTGGCCTAGAGTGTAGTTCTTGAAAATCATGAAATCGGTTCCAGCAGCATGATCATCAGTCCAGGGGGTGGATTTTATTAAGACGCTCATGAAGAGGCTTAGTGATATTATTAAGGTTGGGAATGAAGTCACTAACATAGTTAAGACATCCAAGAATCTTTGGACCTGATTTTTGTCCAAAATTTGATCTGGTTCATTTGGATAGGTCGACCTTTGGTGGGTATTGACTTTTTATTATAATCATTTTCACTAGGAAGATCGACCACATGTTCTTTCCTTTGCCAAAAAGCATTAGGCAAATCATAATAGAATGAGTTTTAAATTTATTCTAAAACAGTTTGAATCCTTTGTTCAATAAAGAGGTTTTTGAAGTTGATTTTCAATAGACTTATAAGATCTTCTTTCAAAAAATTTAGTTGGTCCACTTTATACTGAATAGCGTTGATGAATTTAGTATAAGGAGGATTAGCAAACTTGAAGAAATTTTCTTTCCCAAAAATTGGGTTTCAATCATTACAAAAAAAAAGCTGCATTAGTAGAGGTTATTTTATGTATCTGTAGCGGTTATAACCGCTATAAGAACATGTTGTAACGGTTAGACGAACCGCTGCAAAACCCACCGTGACAAACGATTTAGCAGTGGTTCTAAAGAACCGCGACGCACATAGATTAAACCGATACTAAATTTGCAGCGATTATAAAATAGCCGCTACAAATGCACGACATAACGGAAGGAGTTACAAATATGTTGTAGCGGCACATAACCGCTACTGATCTGACATAAACCGCTACTAAGTAAAATAGTAATTCCCGCCCGACAATTTTTCCCTCCAAACATTTGCAGCGGTTACATAACCGCTACTAAATAAAATAATAATTCCCGCTCTTTTTTTCGAGAGTGAAAAATTCCCTCCAAATTTTTTGCAACGGTTTCATCAACCACTACTAATTTGAAATTGTAGTTCGCGCTTCTTTTTTTTTTTTGTAGCGGTTCACAATGTCATTTAATTGGAAAAAAATAAAAAAAGTAGACGGTTTTAAAATGTTGTGAAAAGTTGTAGCGATTATAGAACCGCTACTAAATATTATGAAATTATTTAAAAAAAAATGATTTTCATAAAAAAAAGTAAACATGCAAAAAATATTTAATTAAAAAATAAATTTAATTTCTTTAATAATGCTTACATTATATTGAGTTAAAAAATTGTACCAAAAAAATTATAAATAAATACAGAAAAAAGACAAAATTAAACAATCACGAAAAATGAAATATCAAATTAAAAAGAAGAAAACAAAAAAAAGCAGAATTAAACTAAAAAACTAAACAAGTAAAACAATAAAGCAGTATAAAACAATACTTAAAGTGGTTAATTAAATAAAATCACAATCACAATAAAAAAATAAACCAAGAAAGATACTAAACCCAAAGAAGACAAACAAACGGCACACCAGCAGCACTAAAAGTCAGGAAAGAGGGCGAAAACGTCTAGGGATGGGGAAGGGTATTTTATAGGCTCATTTGGGTGTATTAGTAGCGGTTTAGGTCACTGACTTTTGCAGCGATTTGATTTAGCAGCGGTTTAGGTCATAAGCTTTTGCAGCGGTTTGATTTAGCAGCAGTTTAGGTTACGCAATTTTGCAGCGGTTATATTTGCAGCGGTTGTATTTGCAGCATTTTAGGTGACGGTGTTTGATGTGTTAACGGGCATAATTTGGTCAATAAAAGGTGAGCCTAAAATCACATTGTATAGCAATACTTTTACCAAAATAAATGGTATGTGAATTTGGAAACCATTATTGTCAACTATAGCATTTTGTAGCTTATAACTGACATCTAATGGGGTTTTATTTGGACCAAAAAGAACCAGTGGCGGAGCCACTTGATATTGAGGGTGGGCAATTGCCACCACTCAATTTTTGGTTTACATGTAAATAAATATTAGATTTTTATTATACACCTACTGAATTTTAAGATTTGAACCCACTCAAATTATCTATACTAACAAGTTTGCTGTCATTTACTGGAAAATAAAAAACCTGCCCCCATTGCTCTAGGATCCTGGCTCCGCCACTGAAAAGAACCGTTGTAGTTTTTTCAAAATATTTGGTCGGAATTAGACCTTCATTGATACAACATAATGCTTCACCTGGGTAATATCCTCATTTTTCTGTTACTAAGGATAAGGTCTAAACGATAGGTTACAAATGAATAAAGGGTCTAGAGAGTGAAAAGAGATGAAAGGGAGTTTAGAATTGCCATTTTACAAATGTGAGAAATGTAAGGGCAAAATGGTCATTTTCAAAAAGCTAAAGACATAACGGTTATTTTGAAAAAAGATGAAGGGCATTTTGGTAATTTTGACCAAAATACTAGAAAATAACCGAAGGCACAGAAGGGTGGATAAAAATCACTGATTAGTAATTGAAGCTTAGTTAAGGTTAAATGAACAAAAATACCCTCAATGGGAAATTTTTAGAATAATTACTATTTTGGTTGTTTAATGAATTTTGAGCTAAATATTATTATTTAAATTGTCAATAAGCCTCAAGAATGTAATGTTAAAGTGGATAAAAATAGTTTTTATAGTGCCATAATTTATAAAATTTCTTTACAGAAAGTCATAGATGTTTGCTGGAACGGCAGTACGAAAGATTGCAGATCGCCTGATTAGGGTTTTCAGAAGAAAATTAATTAAGGGCATTTCCGGAATGAGTTTTGAGAAAAGAAAAATACCGTAGTGAGCTTATGAATTTTGGAAAATTTTGATGTCCTAACATAGCTTTAGTTATAAGAAAAGCCCCGAAAAGCATTTTCGGTAGCCTAAAATTAGATAAAGTAAGGGTATTTTTGGAAAAGTTGAATTTTGGGGACTAGAATGAGACACTTGTTATCTTCTTATTAAATATGAAGAGAAAATAGAAGATATTTACTAGAGCAGTCGATTTTATTAGTATAAAGTTGCTCTTGCAATGCAAGTGAGCCCCACACTCAATTAAAACATATGGGGACAGATTTTTAAGAGTCTCCAAGCCCATTTTCTGCCCTCATTTTGTGCCAAAACCAAGAAAGGAAGAGAGATAGAATGATGAAGAGCAAAGGGAAGAGAAAGCATAAAATTCAAGCCAAATCTCAAGGTAAGATTGTGTTTTAAGCTTGAAATCTTCTCCATAATCTGTTTATGGCCTCTAATCCCTCTTCTAATTGGTTCAGTTTTCTCTCTTAGTTGTAAGTTAAAGTGTTTCAAGAGTAGTCTTGAAGAGGGCTTGATAGAGAAAATAAGAAAGAGTAAGAATTGGAAGAGTTAGATGCTTTAAATCAATTCTAAGCTTGATTTGCTACATGTTGATGCATAGTTTGGGTTGATTTGAAGTTGTTATGAAATTATGGCACAAAACCCTCACTTGAGCTGTTGGATGAGTTTGATGATGCATGTCTATAAGTGTTTTTAAGTTATTAAATGATTGTGAATCGATCTAGGAATGAGATTGTGCATGTGTATGTAAGGAGATGCTGCAAAATATCATTTCGTCCAATTTTTTTGTGCATTTTGTCCAGCTATGGTAATGAAGGGAAAGTGATTGAGCATTATTTATACCCCTTTTGTACTTGACTTTCCAGAGTTTTTAATCTAATTTTAGCCCATTCATGATCCTTCTTGTGCTTAATTTGAGATTTAGAGTTGTTGATCTTGATTCGAGTGAGTTTTGGGTGCATTTGCCATAATAATGATATTATTGTGCTTTAATTCCATCATGAGCAAATGATACTTCAAATATTTGCTATTTCATTTCAGGAGATATAATAAAAAACATGAGGAAACATCTCTGGAGAAGTTCACCGCGGCGTAATCCAAATTTTGCCGCGGCCAAAGTTCAATCAAGCCAACAAAGAACTCTCAGGAGAGGTTCGCCACGACGAATATCACGCGTCAGCACCAGATTTTGCTCCAAATGGAAAATAAACCCGACCCGCGTTCTTGGATCCGACCCTGGACAGTTAGGATAACCTAATTAGGGTAAGTTCGAGGGAAGCAATAGAGAGAGGAGGCAGAAACACTTCACACTCATATTCTCTCATCCTCTCTACTCTCTAAACCCTACTTTCATTCCATTTCATCCCCAATCCATCCATGAGCCTTCAATCATCCATTCGGAGCCTGCTCTCTCATCAAATGAGTAGCTGAGCATCTTCTTTCCTCTTAAGGATGAAGATGGTGTGAGTTCGAAGTTCTGAAAGGGGAGTATTTGTGTTCAATCTGTATCTATGTTATCGATTACTTAGATTCTGAGTTAGAACTTGTAATTTGTACGTAAATACTTGGTCTCGGTCGAGCTAAACTTGGATTATTTGTGTATTGAATTTATTTTGTGTTTGACATGGTAGAATGAAGTCTCATTTCTACCTATTCAATGAAATCTTTATTGTTCTCTTTAATCTTCCTAGTTGTGCTTGATTTTAGAGGCAATGATGTGTTGAGTTGAATTTTACACCTTGCGACTTCCGTACATACACTAAGTGTTTTTAAAGGGTTTCATGGAATGGAGTTCATTACAGGGAATTTCTGACCCAGCGAGTTGTTGGGGTTTTCATTACGAAACTTAGTGCGAAAACCGATACTTTCCTTAAGCTTTTGCGAACTATGATGGCCTACTCATTTTCAAGAGGAAATCCACTATCCAACACCTTTACAATTAATCTTGTTTTGTTGCGTCCGCATAATTCGAAAATACCAAAAACAAGTTTTGAAACACACCTTATCTAACCCCTTTAGCTTCATTAAATACCATTATGGAACCATTCTTGGGCCTTGAATAGCTTAAAAAGTCAAAAGAAATCAAATATGAAAATTTGATTTTTAAAAGTTACTATTCTTTGAATTTTGGCTCAACTTTGAAAATTCATAACTAATTTTAGAAAAATCAAAATTGAGTGGTTCCAATTTCTATTTGAAGCTTATAAGTTCCTCTATAGGGTAAAAATACTCATCGGGTCATTAACTTACCCAATTAATACAGTTTATTGTGCAAAGATTCACTGTTCATTTGGTAATTTTTCTATTTTCCCAGGTTTCTCCATGATTTCTTCAAACTTTGGAACATCATAAGTTTTCATACAAAACTCCAAATCCAGTGTTATTTGACTCACTTTAAAGCTTGCAATGTGAACTATTTTTACGAAAAATTCAACTCATTTGGAGTTCATTTACCCTGTTTCACGTAATGCCAAAGTACATGGTTTGACCAACCTTACTACACTTCTATACATCCTTATCATTTCCATTTTTCTTCCTTTAGGCAAGCTTGTTTTCTTTCTTCTTTTGCTCATAATTAAACATGCATTAGCCTATAATTAGAGCATGATTTCACATCTTTTGAGCTACCACACATGTAGAGGTTTAATTTACAAAACCACATACAAACTTGATCTTTAAGTAGCATTGAAAATACATAATCAAAACATCATCAAAGTGCCAAATAAACTTGCTTCAAACATCATTAATCTTGTATTTACCCTTTGATAAGCTTCCACCTAAAAAGGGTTAGTAGGGGAGGATGAGATTTTCGGAAATCCCAATAGCAAAACTTTCTAACACACTTTGTAAAAATTGCATGACAACTTTAAATAAAAGTGTGAGTTCATGAAATGTGCAACATTTAAAATTAAATGCATATGGCCATAACACACAAAAGCACATATTCACACTTTCAATCATCATAAATTTTCAATACAAGTCATTTCATACACATTTTCAAAGCAATTTAGCTTAAGGTTAGAGGGTTTTGCTACCTTTTGCTCTTAACTTTTCTTGAACGTTTAAGCCTCTCTTGATGGCCTTTCTCAATGAGCTTTTCGGTTCCTCATTGTCCTAAACACCTTTCAAAAATATGACCATCATTTACATGCCATCAACTAGGCATAAAATTCACAAAAACGTAACTTAGCCCTCTTGCTCTTTTAAGAGCACCTTAGAGTTTTGTAACTTGTTCTTATGGTTTCTAATGCTTTCCAAAACCCTTTCTCACTTGTACCCTACACAATTTGGCCTTCTAAAGCCATTGGAAGCATCAAAATCATCAAAATCCATCTCATTCCCCACTGTTACAGGACTGGATGAAAAACAGAACAAGTCGGAGGAAAATGATTTTCAACTTCTTACTTCATATACTTGACTAATCTTATTCCTAAACCAATTTCCATGCATCATTTGATTCAAAAAAAATCACTTCCTTTACACATGGAAAATTGGACAGCATCTCCCCTTAGGGTTTCATGATTTTCAAAATTCATACAAGCTTCAAAACAACACACAAAACACACACCAATCAACTCCTTAACTCTCCTAGAGTTATTTGGCACCAATTGTTTGATCTAAATCTCTCTCTTCCTCATTTTCTCACTCAAGAACCAGAATTTTTCAGCAGCCAAATCCACCAAGAATCATGAAAATAAACCCATAAGATTTAAGATGAGATGCTAGAGATAAAAAAAAATAGAAGATTTCAAGCCTTAAGTCTAAGTTTACCTTGAATTTTGAATGAATTCTTCTTCTTGTTCTTGGGCTATGGAGGATGCCTCTTCTCCTCTCTTTTGGCTGACAAATGTCGTGCAAAATGGCTAGGGAAGGCTGGAAAACTGATTCATAAAAATAATAATTAAGGTGGCACTTTAATCCAAGGGCTTGGCTCTCATTGGTTGCCATAAAGGTGTCATAATGGACTGCACATGGATTAAAAAATCTGTTTGGAACATTGGTTACACCAACCAAATCAGTTACCGTTCGGTTACTTCTACCGATTACAACTTTCATTGGTAAAAGTAACTTAATTTCAGTAAATATTTTTCTACTTTTTTGGAGATGTTTTATTCCTCTTTTAATCTCCATAATTCATTTACTAATATGGCAGAATATTTATCCAAAAATACCCCTGAAATTCATCCAAAAATAACAGAGTAATTTTATCCTACTGAAAATCCCTGAAAAACGTATTTCCGACGAGCAAATAACTTTTAGGGCATTAAAAATTTCTACAATTTTCACTGATACTCTAGCCCTTTTCCTTTCATCAAATTGCTCTCTGGATTGTCAAAAATCAATTTTTGAATAAAATTATATTTTCAGGATTTTCGGGTATTTTTCCTTAAAATCGGGAAATTCACCTCAATTGTATATTGGGCAATAATTTTATTAATTACTATAAAATTCACTTTATTTTCCTGTGCCCTAAAATCAATTGATTGGGGTCTCCTGGCACCTCAAATAATTATTTTCGGCCGATTAACCTTTAAAATTCTCTAAATAGAGATCTAGGCCGCATTTTGATAATATGTCAAATATCTGTTAATCAGTAAGTTCTGCTCTATCTTTTGGGCATATGTGAATTTTTCTGATATTTTGGTCAACAGTTGGCTTTTTGACTTTGACTTTGTCAAATGACCAAAATGCCCTTACACTTCTCTTAATGACTAAAATGCCCTTACACTGTCTAGCTTTTTGTAATTCCCATTTTGACCTTGAATTTTTCACCCCCGGTCTTTTGTGTAATGACCTTTGGGTCCTTCCCAGAAGGTCACCCATCCTTACACTACTCCAGGGTGAGCACGCTTAACTGCGGAGTTCTCAAAAAAATTTTCCCACTGAGCTAAATCTGACTTTGGTTTATTTAGCCCATCGACATCATCTTTTTCCTTGCTTTCTATCTGTGGGCTTTAACCTGACTTCTGACTACTGGTTTGACCCTTTTTATCCAATGACCATATTGCCCTTTGTCTTTATACTTAATGACATTTATGTCCCTGACTTACATTCTTAGTATTTTTAAAGCCAGGGTCTCTTTGGTCCATAGACATCTTCTCTTTCTGTACTTTTATTTCTGGGCCTTATCTTATCTCATAATTATTAGTTTGGCCTCTATTTCAATTTACAGAAAATGGTGGATATTACAAGTTTTACTTTGAATTTAGTCTTAGGTACATACCAATTTTGAAACGAAAACGGTTTCAATTTTCATTGCAAACGTAATCACAAGCTAGTAACTATTGGTACACAGTAGCTCCGTAGAGAACGACCCTAGGGTTGCACCCTGTGCAATCCTTGGAAATCATAAATATTTTTGATCCATTTCCAAGGCTAGACAACGACAAAGTTTTATAATCTATGGCTTAGACGGATCAAAATTGGTGCCGTTGCTGGGGAGCTAAGTGCCATTAGTTAGTTAGATTGTGTTTTTGTTTGTCTGTTTTGCATTAGAGTTTATAGCATAGGACTAACTTGTTCATATCATAGCATTGCATTTTAGGAAACATACTTGAATTCATTAGTTGTCAGCTGCATTCTGCATAATTTTTGAATTTTCGCCGCGGCGTACATGAATTTCACAGAGAAACACCCTCTTGGGTGTAGTGCGCCGCGACTAAAATTGAATTTTGCCGCGGCTAAACTTGCATTGTTAAAGAGAGATTCCTCTCGGGTAGTATGCACCGCGACCAAAATATATTTTAGTCATGGCCAACAAGCTGAATTCTCACTTGTTAACCCTCTCGGGTACTGTTCGCCACGACGTAATTATATTTTTGCCTAGGCCAAAATCCCTTTTTCACACTTCATTCACTTGTTTCATTTCATTTTCAATACATACATACACTTCAATCATACATATCTTTCATACATACTCATTCATACACTTACACACACTTATTTCATTCACTTTTGAAGTGTGTTTTGAGTTGTTTTAATTTTGCTCCTGCCTTGATTTTTCCTTTGTATGCCTAAAAAGAATCAGTTAGAACCTTACGATCTCGAGATTGAGAGAACATTGAGGGAGAGATGTAAGGCTCACAGAAGAAAAGAGAAAGGCAAGGTAGTTAGAGAATTAGGCATAGAAGTAGGAGAGTCTAGTGTAGGGAAAATAGATAATTTATGAAATTCTTCTGTAGAAAACATTATGGCTGAAAATCAACCAAACCCCCAAAACAGAAATACAAATGAAAATCAACCGGGGAATGGTGATAGAAGAAATAGTGAAGAGGAGAGAATAGGGGACAATAACGGAAATAATAGAAGAAGAACTATTAGAGAAGCCACCACCTCTGATGTGAATTATGATCAATTTACTGCTGCTTGCCCAAATTATGATGTTAATTTTGAGATTAAAGGATTACTCATTAATTCTCTTCCTAAATTTCATGGTTTGGCAGGAGAGGATCCATACATACATTTGCAATCATTATCAATGATATGCCAGAGCATGAAACCAGTAAGAGCCTTGCTTGACCAAGTTCTATGGAAGTTATTCCACTTATCATTGGAAGGGAAGGCAAGTGAATGGTTCATGAGCCTTCTAAGGCACGTAGCCAATGCCTATCAGAGTTGGGGCAACCTAAGGAAAGCATTTTTGGAGAAATATTTTCCAGCCTTAAGAACATCATCTATGAGGAAGGAGATCTATTCCACATGCCAAGAGTTTGATGAGTCGTTGTACGACTATTGGAATAGATTTCAAGATCTTCTTTCTCGATGCCCTCACCATCAAATACCCGATGAGCAATTAGTTCAATATTTCTATGATAGATTGGAAGGTCAAGAAAAAGGAATGCTAGATGCTGCTGCTGGAGGAGGATCATTGATAGATTTGACGGCTGAAGAAGCTTGGGAACTTATAAAGAAGATGACTTTGAACCACCAACAGTATAGTGTAAGAGATGCTAGGGATGACCATGAGATTGGAACTTCAAATGCACATATTAGGAGAATGGACACCCTAGAATCGAAGGTCGATTCTTTGGAAAGTAAAGTCACATCCCAATTGTCTCTAATCACTACTGAGTTGAAGAGTTTGAATGCTAATAAAGCCCAACCATCCATGGATTTAGCTGCTCCAAGTTGTGAGACTTGTGGGTCAGTAATGCACATACCAAGTGTGTGCCCAAGCCGGTTTGAGGATGTATCTACAATGTATCAAGGGAGACCCAACCAGAAATGGGATACCTACTCCAACACATACAATGAAGGGTGGAAATCCATCCCGAAGTTTAGCTGGAGGGGTGAAGAAGCCAGTGGCCAAAGATTTCAAAGAGGTGGAGGAGTTGGATCGTCTAGCTCCAACATCCAGAATAATCAACAAGCCTTGAGTGTGCCACCAAAGGAAGATATAAATCAGTTTCTACAAAAATATGCTGATTTTACTTAAGGAAGAGAAGGCTTCTACAGCTAACCAGTTTAATTCATTAGCCTCATTGATTCAGAAGGATTCCTCAAAGAATGACGTGAGATATGCTTCTTTAGAGAAGAGGATGGAGCAGTGGGAGACAAAAGTTGAAAATATGAACTCCTTTGTCACTCAACTATCAAATAATTTGAGTGAACAACAAGCAAGGAGTGGTGGCTCCATACCTTCGAATACCGTCATCAATCCCAAAGGATTAAATGCAATCAAATTGAGAAGTGGGAAGCAAGTGAAGTTTAATGATGAGGAAGAAGAGGCGAGTGAATGTGAAGGATTGCCACATCCCACGACCATTGAAAAGAAGAGTGAGAGCACTAAGGAGGAGGAAATACGGCTAAAAAGAGAATTTTCCTCACAAAAAGAAGAAGAAAGAATGACTTTGGAGCAAGGGACTAAGAGCTCGAACTTAAAAGGAAACAAGCATGGTTCTGCCTCAGTGAAAGGTAAAGAGGTAACATTTATTAACTCCCTTTTCCCAATTCATATTTAATGGGTAAAAAACTTGCTGAAAAGAAAAGTGAAAAGGAGGTTTATGATTTGTTTAGCAAAGTAGAGGTCAATATTCCATTGCTTGAGTTAGTGAAAAAAATCCCCACATATGCTAAATATCTTAAGGACCTTAGTACCAATAAAAGAAAATTTAGGCCAAATGAAAATGTCCAAGTAAGCTCCAATTTTTCAGCCTTGTTTAAACCTCAAATCCCAATGAAATGTCAAGACCCTGGATCTTTTACTATCCATTGCACTATAGGTAAAATAACCATAGGGGGAGCATTACTAGATCTAGGGACCACAATTAACGTAATGCCAAAATCTGTCTATCAAGCTTTAGGGGTAAAAAAATTTGAAGCCCACATCGATAGTACTCCAGCTAGCAGATAGAACGATTAGGTATCAGGATGGGATAGTTGAGGACATTTTGGTAAAAGTGAAAGACTTAGTGTTCCCTACTGACTTTTATGTGCTTGACATGTCTAAAGAATCAATGAGTGAGTCCACCTTGATAATGGGCATACCCTTCTTGAGGACTGTTAATACTATCATTAGCATGAAAGAGGGTAGCATATCAATGGAGGTAGGGAGAGTAAGATCCATTTTAACATGTATGAGGCCATGAGACATCCGTATGAGGATTATTCTTTGCTGAGTGTAAATGCTATAGATGCTGTTATTGATGATGCATGTGCTGAATTAGAAATGGAAAATGAACTTACATGTTCACATTACTTATCATATGCATCATTTGCTAAAAAAGATTTGGAAATTCCCTCTGAACCCCCTGATCCACCATTTTGTTCGTGTGAAACGATTGAAACATGTAGTCATTTTATATCGATTGATAGCATGCTTTCCATGCCATATACACATTCTATGAATGTCACCGACAAGTGCATGAATGCCTTATCATGTATAAACAGCGATGACACCTCCAGGAGAGGAATTTCAATTTATTTTGCAGGACCATTTGACAAAACTTTAGCTGAGCCGGTTGTACCTGTGCATGCTATGCTTGGAATTACAAAAGATGAGCATGGGGGCACCGATGAGACTCGAAAGCCGCCATGATTCTAAGGTTGTTCCTTTCCTTCACTTACTCTGTTATTGTGATTTTGTGTTTCTGCTGAGATGAATTAATGCAATGATGCATGATTAAGTGTGGGGGAGGAACCGTCTCGTAGAAAGTACAGTAATTAGATTTTGAATTCAATAAACTCTCCTCAGTTCGATCTCTAGCTTTCTTTATGCCAAGTGGAACAGGAAAGAGTGTTTTGCTGTGAATTGAGTCTGAACTTATGTTTTGCAGCTGTATATGTATAGATGCTTTCCTTTGCTATTTTATCCAAATTCCGTTGCATGCCTGCATGAATTTTTGGTATTGCTTGCGAGTTCCGCGCTTTACTTGCTTGTTAATTTTTCCCTTCAATCATTGAGGACAATGTTTGATTTAAGTGTGGGGGAGAATTACGATTTAAATTTTCCAAGCATTACCTTCATTTTAAAATGCAACCGGAATTTGTGGAAGGTTAAATGTTGGGCCACTTTGCTTAAAACTTTGGAAATTTTCAAGTTTCTTTAAAAAACTTTTTTGGCAATTTTTGAAAATTTTTGATTTTCCAGAGGTTTAGAACTGCAAATCTTGCTCTTTGACCATTTATGCCGCCACCAACTTTGTTGTTCACCCCGGCGAAAGTAGTCAAAATAAAGCAATTCACCTCTCGGGTGAGTTTCGCCGTGGCGAAACCATTTGCACGCAGAACTCACTTCTCGAGTGTAGTTCGCCACAACCAACTTATGGTTGCGCCGCGGCGAAACTTCAGTGGAAAGAAATAAATAAATAATAATAATAATATAAAATATAAATAGGTTTTGAATTTCAAAAATAAAGATTCCTCTTATCTTATTTCCTTTAATACTCCTGAGCAAACAAATGATATTATAATTTTCATAGATAATGCATTGGGAAGTTGATGCATGATTTTCAAGGATAAAAGCTTTTGGTTAATCGCATTTCTCAGTTATTAGCAAATGATAAGCATAGATGTAGTTTTGAATTGACTCTTTGCGTTTTCAATTCTTGAGACTATTTAATTGAGACATTAGCCTTGTTGTGAGGATAATTGGGCCTAATTTCATTTGATTAGTGAGGGTCTGTCTTAATTTGTAATCTCTCTAGAACTTGTCTTGATTCTTAGTCAAAGCTTTATCATCAAATATCCTGTAAAAATGATGGAGGCCTTCGTTTCAAAACCTTTCATTTTGCACAAACACAAACTCTTCATAACTTAACCATTGTCACTCTTTTGAGCCATTCACTCTTGAAAACCAGCATTTGGAAAACTATATATATGCAAGCATATTCTGATCAAATTGTGATTCATACTTGATATCTTCTAAAAAGAGAGAGAGAGAAAAAAGGAGAGAAATAAAATAAAAAAATGATGATATAATGTTTGAATATGTATTTCTCTAAAGTCTTGCAAGTGCATTAACATGATTGGATTCCTTTGGTGCTGTGTATTCAAGTATTTCTTTTCATCATTTCAATTCATTAGTTGAAACCCCTATCATCCATCTTAAACCCCAAACTCCTCTTGATTCACACTATATTGATCTTGTGGTAGAGAGGTAGAATAATTACAAGCCTATGGTAGAGATTGGAATAAGCAGACCATGAGTGAAATCGCCCTTACATAGTGAGCTGAGAGAGAAACACTTATACCTTTTGAGAGGAAGTCTCTTTTATTTAGTCTTTTGAATTGAACTCTCCTAGGGATTGATTTACAATTGTCTCTGCCATTGTCCTTGTCAATTCTTGACAAATGCTTTTACTAAATTTTGTGGTCCTAGACTCATGAGGATACATTCTTGATGCATTGATCATGTTAAAGTTTAGAACAGCTTTGTCCAGGAGTACAAATGTTTAAATGTGGGGGAATTTGATTGAGCATTATTTATACCCCTTTTGCACTTGACTTTCCAGAGTTTTTAATCCAATTTTAGCCCATTCATGATCCTTCTTGTGCTTAATTTGAGATTTAGAGTTGTTGATCTTGATTAGAGTGAATTTTGGGTGCATTTGCCATAATAATGATATTATTATGCTTTAATTCTATCATGAGCAAATGATACTTCAAATATTTGCTATTTCATTTCAGGAGCTCTGATAAAAAACATGAGGAAACATCTCTGGAGAAGTTCGCCGTGGCGCAATCCAAATTTCACCACGGCCAAAGTTCAATCAAGCTAACAAAGAACTCTCGGGAGAGGTTCGCTGTGGCGAATATCGCACTTCAGCACTAGATTTTTCTCCAGACGAAAAATAAACCCGACCCGCGTTCTTGGATCCGACCCTGGACGGTTAGGATAACCTAATTAGGGTAAGTTCGAGGGAAGCAATAGAGAGAGGAGGCAAAAACACTTCACACTCATATTCTCTCATCCTCTCTACTCTCTAAACCCTACTTTCATTCCATTTCATCCCCAATCCATCCATGAGCCTTCAATCATCCATTCGGAGCCTGCTCTCTCATCAAATGAGTAGCTGAGCATCTTCTTTCCTCTTGAGGATGAAGACGGTGTGAGTTCGAAGTTCAAAAAGGGGAGTATTTGTTTTCAATCTGTATCTATGTTATCGATTACTTGGATTCTGAGTTATAAGTTGTAATTTGTATGTAGATACTTGGTCTCGGTCGAGCCAAACTTGGATTATTTGTGTATTGAATTTGTTTTATGTTTGACATGGTAGAATGAAGTCTCATTTCTACCTATTCAATGAAATCTTTATTGTTCTCTTTAATCTTCCTAGTTATGCTTGATTTTAGAGGCAATGATGTGTTGAGTTGAATTTTGCACCTTGCGACTTCCGTACACACATTAAGTGTTTTTAAAGGGTTTCATGGAATGTAGTTCATTACATGGAATTTCTGACCCATCGAGTTGTTGGGGTTTTCATTACGAAACTTAGTGCGAAAACCGATACTTTCCCTAATATTTTGCGAACTATGATGGCCTACTCATTTTCAAGAGGAAATCCACTATCTAACGCCTTTACAATTAATCATGTTTTGTTGCGTCCGCATAATTCGAAAATACCAAAAACAAGTTTTACTTTGAATTTAGTCTTAGGTACATACCAATTTTGAATCGAAAATGGTTTCAATTTGCATCGCAAACGTAATCACAAGCTAGTAACTATTTGTACACAGTAGCTCCGTAGAGAACAACCCTAGGGTTGCACCCTGTGTAATACTTGGAAATCACAAATATTTTTGATCCATTTTTAAGGCTAGACAACGACAAAGTTTTATAATTTGTGGCTTAGACGGATCAGAAAGAGTGTGATTGATGTATTTTGATGCTTCCATTGAGTTTAGAATGCAAAATTGTGTAGGTAGAAGTGAAAACACAATTTTGGAAGCATTGGAATCACAAATGGCTAAGTTAGAAACTAAGTTGCTAAGAAAGAGTTTTATGAGTTATTAAGAGATATTGTATATAAAGAGATGTTGCAAAATCTCATTTTGTCCAAATTTTCTGTGCATTTCATCCAACTGTTGTAATGAAGGGAAAGAGGGATTTTATGTATTTTGATGCTTCCATTGAGTTTAGAACGCAAAGTTGTGTAGGATAGAAGTGAAAACACAATTTTGGAAGCAATGGAAGCACATATGACAAAGTTAGAAACTAAGCTACTGAGAAAGAGTTTTATGAGTTATTAAGGGTCATAACGCATTTATAGTAGCTTATTATTGATGTGAAACACCCTATGACATGTGTATGAGTATTAAATTGCCCAGAGGGAGGCCAAATTCAAGTAGAATCCACTTCAAGTGCCTTCACATTGCATTTGAGTGTTGTGTATGTTGTTTGGCCATGATTGATGTGGGTTCTAGCCTTATGACACAAGCCCTACTTGTGCATGGTTGTAGATATGCAAAATTTGATGTGTCTTAGCCTTGTGCAATGTATGTTAATATGAGAAAGTAAAGTTTTGTTAAAATATTTCATGGCCTATTAATTTTACATTCAAATAATCATGCATGTTGATGTGTTTTTTAGAAATGTTTACTACTATGATTTCTTTGAAATCTCACCCTTTTCAATGACTAACCATAGGCATAAGCTCAAAAAGGCAAATGCAAGGAGATACAAAAGTAAAGGTTGGTGGCTTCTATAATGAGGAAGATTTGTATATGTTATGTGTGTAGCTTTTGATGAGTTCTAGATGAATTATGATAAATGACTACTTTATGGTCATGATGTGGTAAATGATATAAGTATATGCCAAACATGATGAATGTATATGGTAAGTGATATAAGTATATGCCAAACATGATGAATGTATGAATTATGATGTGGTATGCATGAAGGAAGTGGAGTTGAACATGTAAAACAACTAAAAAAGGTCCAACACCCTTAATATGGCATAATTGAACCAAAAATTAGCAAATACGCTCCAAATGCCATGAAACTTTCCAGTGAAGTAGTTCATAGTATAATCTTTAAAATGAGTTATAGTTTGCTATTTTTGGATTTGTTTGCAAAAAGTTATGCACTATCAAATTTATGCTAGATACTAGAAAAATGATAGCAACAGAGTTCAGCGTGGCTAAAGTGCTCAGAAAGAAAAATTCTCATGTTCTGGAGGAGTTCGCCGAGTGAAGTATACCCATGAGTAATTCTCATGTGGTTAGAAAAGTTTGCTACAGCGAAGATAGAAGTTGGCTATGGCGAAGTCCTATTCCAAAGAACCAAATGAACAATGAAATTTCTCATAGTTGAAGGAGATGTTTGAGCTTTCATTTACTCAAATAATTATTTTTTCCTCCATAAGGAATTGAGTAAGCTTTCATTAGAGACTTAAACCACTTGTGTGGGATTTTTCTAAAATTAGGTATAAATTTTTAAAGTTACCAAGTGAATAGTGACTATTTTGAGAATTTTTTAAAGTCACTTTGTTTACTAATTCTAGCCCATTTAGTGTTCTGAAATGGTTTAGTTAGGGTCTTTAATGGATAATAATGCTAAGTAAGTGAAGTGTTACAACCAATGTCAAATAGGGCAATTGTTTCTAGAACATACTCATTTTATACAACTATTTTTATTGGAATATGATGTTTTTGGATCATAATCCTTTGGATAGAAATTTTTGATATAAGATTTAAGAAAGGATTAGAAACATCATATGTGGCATCTTTAATATTTTCTTTTCCTTTATCTGAAATTTATTTATTGCCCATATGGATCTGACTTATAAAAAGATATGTAGATCTTGAGTATTTCATAGATCTCGCATCTCTTCCTTTAAGGCATTAATTTCTCTTCAAAGGTATGAAATAGTGATTGGTTTTGGATTTTGAATTTTTTTATAATTTTTGTAAAATCATATTTGGTTGTCAATTGACTTTGTTTTGAAAATGATTTTGGGAAAGAGATTTTTGAGGAAGAGATTTCTCTATATTTATTGAAATATTTTACTTTGTCATGGTTATTTGGAAGAGAATTTGTAATTTCAAAAAGTAAATCTTCTTCCTAAGTTATAAAATTTATTTGAAAATGTTCATTATCAGATCGTTCTGTATCAGAGGAAGATGGAATATCATCTTGAAGTTGATTTACTTCATCTTCTTATGATAATTCATATTCTTTTTGTGAAGAAGAAGAGTTAATGAGAAGATTATTCAATTGTTAAAGAACATGTTCTTCAATGTTTAAAGAATGAATCTTTTTATCAAGTCTACAATATCTTTCCATGTCTCCTTCCTTTTGACATTTAAAACAAACAATTTTTCCTTGGGGAAGGTCAACAGGTGGTCTGGTATTGAATCTCGTTCGAGTTCTCTGGGTTGATTTCTTTTTGGCTTTTTCCAAGATTGAGTTTTCTGTAGTGCTTTTTGTGGGATACCTTTGATGCTGATCATCATTGATATGGTATTTCTTTTCTGGTTTAGACCTTTTACAGACTGGGAGGCCAAATTTTTCACAAAAAAGATCCAATATCTTTACTGTTGTGGGCTTTTTCTTTACTAAGCTAATATTTGAGCTTATTTTCTTAAGCTTTAGGGCCGTTTTTTTGAACAATTGCTATTAGTTGACCATAAGTAAGGTTTTCATAATGGATTTGACCATCGCTAGTTTGGCTTCAGTTTTTGTCAACTACAGAAATAGGAAGACCAGCAAGAAATTTTTCGTTCCAAAGAGGATGATTTCCATCGTCTTTGGCAAAGACAGTTTTAGGAAGGCATCTTTATACCATCGAAAATCAGAAAGGGACTTACACCTACGATTAGACAGAAGTTCTGCAGATTTATCTTTCCAGAGGGAAGGATATCCAATAAAATGCTCTATTATATTAACTATGAGAGAGTTAACAAAATGAGTCATAGGTTCACCATTAAGGGTGATCGGAGTTCCATCATGGGAAATTTTATTACAAAAAGAATGTGGGATTTCTAATCA
This sequence comes from Vachellia pachyceras, assembly GCA_025593235.1. Lineage (NCBI taxonomy): Eukaryota > Viridiplantae > Streptophyta > Magnoliopsida > Fabales > Fabaceae > Vachellia > Vachellia pachyceras. The sequence continues at coordinate 19,529 of JANTPZ010013702.1, forward strand.
TTAGTAAGGTGGTAATCCCACCAGCCTTTGAGCTGACTAGTAAAACCAGAAATCAAGATATTAACAACTTAGATAGTTGTTATATATGGAATAGGCATTACTAACCATGGTCATATGCTGGAGAGTTTCCAAAATTTAATTTTCAGATTAACCATCTATGTTCCAAACATAAATATTATTTGCATTAAACTATTTGAGGGTAGCATCCCTTTCTTCAAGAACCAAATCAGGTGTGTCACGATGATAATAAAATTTTGATAGTTTTCTCCAATTTATATTGTTGATTGGATTTGAAATTGGCTATTTATTTGAGACAGTATCAGAAGTAATATTACTTTTAATGTTTGAAAAGGTACTTAGGGAAAATTTGGTTCTTGAAATATGTCCTCCTATGGTTTTTTTGCCACATGTCCTCCTATGGTTTCAAGATAAGAGTTTGTAAAATTGTTTTGTTCTATGATATTCAAAATATCCTTAGACTCAATTTCTTTTGAAGCATCCTTAATTTTAAAAGGGTAGGGAAAAATAGGAGCTTCATTTGGTTCTTTCAAACCAGAGAGTCGGTAAGATTGTTTTGGAGGAAAATCAAACTCAACTTTATTTCCTTGTTTTGTTTGCCACAAAGTATTGATCTCCTGAGAGGATTTGAAAGGATAATCTTAAATATTCAGTTCTTCAACATATGCTTCAAACTAGTCAAAGAATGAGATATTTAGTTCAAAACTTTCAAGCATCTTATAGAATCTTTCTTCAATGGGTTTTCTTGCTTTACTATCAAATCTTGCAAGGAACCATGTTGGAAATTGTGCTATAGGCACAATCATTATACTTTGAGTATTTTAATTAATGAAATGTTCTTTTTCTTTATCATATTCTTCACATATTTTGTTACGATAAATTGTCTTTGGATAATTTATAGTGATTATTCTAAATACCATGGTCGTTCATCTATGTGTGAGTGAAGATGAAATAAGGGCATTATGACTTTGAAATGTATGAAGATACTAGTCAAAGTCATAGACACTTGTAAAAGTACAAGGTGTTGGACTAACCCGCTGTGAGATAGCTCTATAGATTCGTGTCATAAGCTTGTCTCACAAACAACTACGTCAATTTACCCTTTAACTTGAGATCATCATGGATTCCTCCATGCGAGTCGCTCAGCTTTGACCTATTAAAAAGTTACTTTTGACCGAGTGATGATAAAGGCTATGCTCGAGCTTGGTGAATCTCATACAGAGAAATATGAATGGTCAAAATAGAATTTGTTCCTTACATTATTATGGAGATATTGTTGGGTCATTCGATGGGTGAGTCTGAGAAATGTACAACCATCTATGATGGAAAGAAGTTGCATCTCTATAGTCATACCATTTAGTGATCAATAAAGCAATGGTCAAGAATAAGAGGATGACAATCTCTCTACCTCATCCTTAACTAAAATATCATGTGACGAAAGGGATGTGATGTAGTTGTATGATGATTTATATTGGTTTATAAATCCTCATGTGAAGTGGGTAGTCATAATGTCTTGCTAAAGTCCACTTACGACTTCTAGGCTATTATAATCACTAGCCCACTACCAATTTCATATGAGCTTGCAGGGTTGCACACAAAATAGCACAACACGAGTTGAAATGTCTAGATTCATTGAATCTTGATTCAATGAAATTCTTGGGAGTATATATGTATATATAAATTCATTATATATTATATATTTTCCGTGTATATATGTATATTACATATATTGATATATATACATATATTATATATATAAAGATATAATATTTTAGATTTCTTTTAAAAGATAGATCTTGGATTTAATTTATAAAGATGATTAAATCTTGGATTCGTTTGAAAGATAGAATAAATCTTGACTTTAATTTATAGAGATAAATTAAATCTTGATTTGAAAGATAAGATCTTAGATTTAATTTATAAAAATAGATTAAATCTTGATATATCTTGTTATTATATATTGTTTTAACTTATGGAGATAAATTAAAACTTATCATCATTTGACTCCTTATCTAAATTAAATAGACTGGTTAAATTATAACTGTTTAACATATTTAGATAAAACCAATTTTATTTAATTTCTCGGATTTGATAGCTTTTGATAAGATGTGAATTTTGAAATAGATAAAAGATGTATTTCAAAATCTAAAAGGATAAGCTCTAAATGTCTATAAATAGATGGTTAAAGCCCTCAAGAAGACACATGTCTAAAAAAATTCAGAAACATGAGAGAGAAACCAAGTGTAAGAAGGAGATTCAAGAATCGAACTTAGAGGTGTTAGCACATATTTGTATTGAAAAGTCATTTGTGGTAGAGGAAGTTGATAGTAGCTGTTGACTTCTTGAAACCGAACAAGAAAGAAAGAGAAAACGCTCCAGGAAAGGCATGCTTCTTAGCTATGAGATTTAAAAGCCATCAATAGATCCAAGGAATGGATTAGAAAAGTTTTAATCTTTCGCTGTGCGCTCTAATCCCAAAAAAACCATTCTCATTTTCTTTGTTCAAATTTGAGTAAAAATCATTTTGTAATGATTTTTTGTCTATCTAAAAATTTTCTTGGATTACCCCGATTATATTAGAATAAGTTGAAGATTGATTTGTTCGAATTTTATCATCATCTTCCTTTTGGTATATAGCTTTACAATGCTACATTAAGTATCTAGTCCATGCAAGTGTATCACAGAAGGAGGAGCTTATGGTTCTTTAAAATAGGTAGAAGAACTACAAGAATGCCTAAGAGGTTGCTTTAGGGCAGTCCTATAGCTCTAAGCTATTGAAGGATCTGGATAAGCTAAAAGACCTTCTTCTATCAAAAGATATCCTTACATTTCTAGAATCAGTTTGCCTAATCGTATAATATTTAGGTGTGGGATTTTTTGCAGAAGGAGTGGCCTTTTGCAAGACCTATTCTTCAGGAAGGGAAACCTCATCCCATTAGATCATTTTTGGGACCATAACATTTGTCTTAGACACCGATTTCATGAAAGAGATATGAATGAAGTTAATGGTTGAAATCTACACTATACTCCAGACCAAACTTTCTTTATTTTATATTAACTCTTTGTCTAAAATTTCTTTGGATATGGTTGATGCTTCATTACAAAGAGGACTTCAAGGGCTTTTTGTGAATAAGTCATTTATCATATTTGGAATTGAAATGAAGAGGTTACTACTATTTGAATTAGACCGAAATTGTACTTGGGTATGTCATTTGAATAAGTCATTTGTCTTTGAAGTCATTTGGACTTCAAGGTATCATTTTACGCTAATGAATTTGTAAAAGGGTATGTTCATTCGAATTAGACACTATCTCATTCAAATGAAGCTTGTCAATATGATACTTTCAGTTCATGCTTAAATCCAATTCTCGGTCTTTTTTTAATCTTGACATATTCATTGGTATCCATTATAGTTCTTTTAAGTTTAATGAAGGTTTATTCTATGAAATTGAGAATAATACTTTTTCCATAATATTATTTGAATCAGAAACATCAACTGCAGTATTTAGAACTTAAACTCTTAAAGCAATTTTTTTAATTATCAACATTGCAATTAAATGATTTAGTTCGCATATTGTCAACAAAAACTAAATCAATATATGTAAAAGCCATGACAGATACATTAATACAAAATATAAAAACACAATCCTACCACTCCTAATCCTATGAATCATTCTGATCCAAAAAGTTTTTCCATGCTATAATGGTTCCCCTACCCCTTGTAATAACATTGTGCCTAAATATATAATAGCTCTAGCTTAGGATTATCATGGCTCCTCATGAAGCTTTGATGAGTATGCTTCCCTAGGCTTTTAATGTGATAGAACATGACTCCAAAATATTGTGGGGGCTTCTTGACATTGTCTATTGAGCTGGTTGCCTCCAAATTTGTCTTCTTAGTTGAGACACTCTTAAGGTGTCTTTTGAAGAAGTGCATTTCTAGATGCTTTCCTTGTTCCTAGGAGGGAAGGAAAAAAGTGGGAGATGAATCTGGGTTTGGGTTGTAATTGTTGTATGAAACTATGCCTCTCTACATGAAAGTTAAGTTAGGAGCCTTGAGAGAGGAGAACTAGATGAACCACTTATTACATGGAATCAGCTCTTGAAAGGCATAAGCTAGCACTTGATTTTCAGGTAGATTGCAATATAAATAGTTGGAAGCTGCAATGAAAGAGTTAAATTCATTCATGTCAAGAGTAATAAAATGCTAATCAAAAGCAGTACCAAATTGGGATTGGAAGTAAATTCCAAACCCTTCCTTGGGCCAATTAAGAGGGGAACAAAAACTTTGCTACCATTTAATAAATTTCAGAGGAGGCTTAGGGGATAAGTTAGTCATAGGATCCATTTAATAGACTTGATTGAGCTCCAGGAGTCCTCATGGGAGAATAAGTCTTCTTTATTATGGGGAATGGAGCATTTACCAAGGATCCTGAAGCGTCAGAAATGAAGGAATTTATTTAAAAGTCCAAGGAATCCATAGTGGGAGACTAGATATCATGTTTGCGATAGTGCTGACTAGAATGAGGAGGAAAGTCATTCTAAATGGGGGGTCTTGTTAGTTTTCTTGTGAGCTATCATCTTGAATTTCAATTATTGAGATTTCTTTCGATGATGTGTGGCCCTAGTCCAAGTCATCATTGGATGTGGACTCATAGAAACCTCATCGCCTCATCATGTACTTATTCTTCTCATGCTTAGGCAGCTCAACCTAAGCCTTACCTACCACCTTGCTTATTTCTCTTATGTTCTTATACTTCTCCCCTATCTTAGACATAAATTATCCTCTAAATATCACATACCCATTATGTATGGGTTTTGATGTTAAGGCTTTCTCTATTACTAACTTCTTTTTCTAGTAGAAAGATTTCACATATAAATTAAAATGGATAGTAAAAATTATTTGCTCATGGCCATACATATGTACTAACTGCCTAATACTATGTACTCATTATCCATAGACAACATTGTTTATTTACCAACCTATTCAAACTCATCTTCCTTTTTTTGAATGGTGTTCACCCAAATCCCCAAAAAAATTTTACATCGCTCACTTGTTTATTAATAAAGGAAAAAATAACTCAATGTGATACGTTAAATTAATGGAAATCGAATTGGAAGAAACACTAGACTAGAAAAATCTTAATTTATGAAACTTACCCCATTTAACCTGTGACACCTCTTATTTATCCCTCTTAGCTTCCATTATAATGCTTTGGAACCAATTCATTGCCTCAATTAACTCATATTGTCAAAAAGGGACTAAATTGAAAACTTTCATTTTTAAGAAAGTTACTGTTCACAGTTTTTAAGGCCAACTTTGAAAATTCATAACTAATTCTAGAAAAAAGGAAATTGAGTGGTTCCAACTTCTATTTGAAGCTTATAAATTTCTTTATGAGGGAAAAATACTCATTTGAACAGAAACTTGTCCAGCTAGTACAGATTAATTCGTGAAAATGTACTGTTCATATGGTAATTTTCCATTTTCCCAGGATTTTCTGTGATTTTTCGCCAACTTTGGACAGTCATAACTTTCTGTACAAAACTCAAATTCCAGTGATCTTTTTCTTGTTTTAAACCATGTAATGTGAAATATTGTTCCACAAAATTTCAGCTCATTTGGAGTTCATTTACCCTGTTTCTCGACAGAGCAAAGTAGGGCAAATGACCAACTTTACTTTCAACACTTAACCAATTTTCTACCCTACTTAACTTCATAACTTATCATTTTGATTTCTAAACTTTTCTTAACCATATTGACCTATGTAATTAGGTATTCTCAAAGCATTAACTAATTATCAAGAGTCCATGGTACATCCACAAGTCACATTACATAACACATTACAACATTTAAACTAAATACATAAAGTCTTAACAAAGTCTACAATATTATACATCAACATTTGTCTCATGCATCAACCACTTTCTCCTTACCCTTGAGAAGCTTCCACCTAAAAATGGTTAGTGGGGGAGGGTGAGATTTTTTGGAAATCCCAGTAGCAAAACTTTCCAACATACATTATAAAATTGCATGACAACATTCAATATAAGTGTGAATTCATAAAAGTACAACATGTAACAATGAAATGCATATGGCCATAGCATACAAAAGCACATATTCACACTTTCAATCATCACAAATTTCAATACAAGTCATGCATAATTCATACACATTTTCAAAGCAATT